>JAJQOW010000081.1:0-181780 GCA_037975125.1 Latrodectus hesperus
AAAAGTGTTCTTTTGCAAAACCACAAATAAAATATTTAGGACATATCATTGGATCAGGAAAACACAGACCTGACCCCGAAAAGATTAAAGCAATTGAGAAATTAGGAACACCAAAGACTAAATCTTATCTTAGGAGCTTATTAGGATTATGCAACTATTATCGAAATTACATTCCTAATTATGCTGAAATCGCCTACCCCTTAACAAAGCTCACTAAAAAGAAACAAACAGAAGTGCTGGAATGGAAAGAAGAACATAATGTATCATTCCAAAAGCTGAAAGACCAACTTATGAAAGCAACAGAGTTAATAACCCCAACAATACAGGATCCCTTCATCATTCACTCTGATGCATCGCAAATTGGAATAGGTGCATGTCTGTCTCAAGTGAGAGAAAATAAACATTTTCCTGTGTGTTATGCAAGCAAGAAATTGTCCAAACCCCAACAAAATTGGCCTACTATAGAACGTGAAGCTTACGCTATAGTATGGGCATTAAAAAAGTTTGAATCATGGATTTTTGGATCAACAGTAAAGATTGTGACAGACCACAATCCTCTATCATTTGTTGTGAAAAATGCCCCACAATCAAAACTTCAACGATGGGCCTTAGCTTTACAAAAATACAACATAGAAATCATGCATTGCCCAGGAAGAAATCTTTCTAACGCAGATGCTCTATCTAGATTACCAACTAGTGACTTTTGAACATTTATTTGTGTTTAATAATTTTTTTTCTGCCATAAATTTTTTTGGATGTATAAAATTTGGTTATCTTATATGTTTATTAGTAGTGAAGTGGTAAGTAAAAGTAAATATTAGTAATATTTGGAGCATAATAGCAATATTTAATAAATTTAAATTTTGTAATTAAATATTTGAAATATTTACTGTTTATTAGATAATTAATTAACATTGAAAGTATTAATGTTGCTTTATTATATGTTTATATTTCTTAGTTTCTTTAGTTGTAATGTGATGAAGTATGTTCATGAAAGCAAATGTGTTTCTGTTTATTTACTTTAATAATAATAATGTATATGTATAGTATTTCTTTTGAACATTATATTGATTGGAATTTGTGAATTTTTATTTATTTGCATTAGGTATAAATTGTATATGTGTTGATCACAAATAGTCGTTTGATTCGTTTTCAGCTTGAAGAGAGTAGTTGCAATAATTTGGCGGTGTAAAATGTGACTATTGTTCAGACTTAATTTTAGCAACCCTATGGTTTCATATTCCCCGGTCTAATTTGAAACGAGGTTCGCGTCAGTCGATTTGTTTATTTATACTTGATCATTATAATATTTTTTCGAAATATGAAGGAAAATCGGAATAGTTTACTTATATTTATCACCATATTTAAAATAGAAATAGATAACAACTTAAATTTGTATTTTATATGGTGCTGAAGACAATTATTTTTTCGCAGATAAGGTGGATGTGATAATATGAAAGTAACAAAGAAGTGTGAATTGCATTATCACGTTTCCTTCTTATTTCTGTATTCCCATGATAAAATTAATTTGACTAAATTGTTTTTTACACTATCATGCTTTAATTATAAATTAGCATTTCAAGTTTTTTTTCCAAAGCCAAAATTAAAATATCTGTCAATTCAAAACAAAAATTGTTTAAAGCATTTTTTGCACACATGATTTGTTTTAATAAACTTTGTATGTAATATAAATTTCAACATAAAAAAAACCGCTGAATAAAAAATATTTTGTTATTTAGAGTGTACATTGTCTATTTTTTAAATTAAAAATTCAAAAAAAGATAAATCACAAGTTGTAAATATTGAACATCTGTAGTTCAATTTAAGAATACGACTCATTTATTTGAAAAACAAAAAGATTTATATTCTTTAAAAATGGGAAAATTTATAAATTTCATTTATAGGAATAAAAAGACACTCAGTATAACATTTCATTCTGATTTTTGTGTTTTAATAAAGATATTATAAACATAAATGGGAATAAAAAATCATATGTAAAAAACTGAGGGTGAAACTAAATAAATTTTTTTCACTAAATATTTCAAACAAAATATTATTTGTCACTTTATCATGCTTGCATGACAAATGCCTGGTTTCATTAGCTTAAGTTTTTCTTTCTTAATTTAATTAAAATTTGCTTCATGTTTGTTTAAAATTTATTTATTTTTTGCTTACATCAGAGGGTTATTTTAATAAGCTTCAATTAAAAAACTGCAGAATTAAATTTTTTAAAATTTATTTAATGTTTAGATAGTCTAACTTTAAAATTAAAAATTCTACTAAAATAAATTGCAAGCTGCCAATACAATAATACTAATTTGACTAAAAAAGTAACTCATTTATTTGAAAAAATAAGATTTAGTTTTTATAAATGAGGAAATTTATAAATAATACAGAATTTAATGAATTTTCTCAGTTATATGTACAAATGGTTTTAGAAGAAACTTAATATTTTATACAAGAAAAATATTCTAAGTTTTAGAAAGGTAAGTTAAAAAAAATGAGTAAAAATATTCTTAGATTTCTAGAGCTATGGTTTCAAAAGAGCATTAAAAATTTTTTCACATCATACTATATTTGTCTTTCAGTTATCTGAGTTTCAAGACTTAATTAAAATTATGTTAATACTTAAGTACATATAAATGTTATATATCATTTATCTGAATATAATTTCTTTTTAATATGTTTGATACATATTCTTATACCTTTGTTTAAGTGCTTTAAATGTAATTAACATTTTATAATTTTGATTACAAACAGCATCTTCAGAACAAAAATACTAATGGTAACCAAAATTATTATTTGTAAGTGACAAAAAAAGGGTTATTTTCCTAGGAAAAGACAGATTTGTCATAAGGTAATTTTATAAAGGTAATTTTGATAAAATGTCATCTAACAAAATATCATGCTTTTTTTGTGTTGCAACTTTTACAGCAAAAAGAATTATTATAAGCATCTCAGGAATTTTCATGTTGATAAAAAAGTTTATGTGGAGGAACTGAAGCAATTTCTTAAATTTTGTGAAGTACGCAAAATCAATTTTACTGCAAAAGAAGATTGAGGGAAGAAAAGTGAGGTCATTAGAGCACTAAAGAGTAAGAATAGATATAGGTCTAATTTTATTACTTAGGTTATTAAAATTGAAAATAGATTAGTTTTGGAAAAGAGGTATTTGGAAGAGTAAGATTCTCTTAGAATTTATTCATAATATATTCAATGAATATTTCAATATTAAATTCTCAAAAAAAATTAATGTCTATGAAACAAATTAGGTTGTTTAAAATTTTATTTATAAACAATATTTTTTTAGTAACTAATAATTTTATTTGTTAACAACTAGAGCTGACATATATATTGGCTTGTATAAATAGCAAATAATTGACTTAAAAAATAATTATATTTAATTTTGAATTCCTACTAATTGGTAGACAATTTGGGTCTGTGTAATTTGTATAGTTTCTTTAACATGGGTTGCCTATGTTTTTCATTTATGCAAGTGAGGGTCAGTGAAATTAACTTTATTTAAAGCTCATTAAAAAAATGGCATAAAATTTATGATGCATTAAAACATCCTTTTTTTAATTATAAATCTCCTAAAGACTGTTAATTGCTACATTCATAAAGTTTTTGAATTTACACAGCAGATTTACCATATTTTACAAAATCATTTTTATTAAAATAAACAGTTCATAAATATAGAATAAATTTGAATGATGTAAGGATTGAAACACTACACAGATATAATCAAAGGTATTATACCTTATTTGAATAAACAATATTAACATTCTTTTAGTTTTTTATGTGATACTAAGAAAAATGACCATATATTTCTCATACTAAACTTTATTTTCAATCATCTGAAGTCAAGCTTTAAGCCATATAGTTTTTAATGGAGAGAGAGCGGCTCACTCATTGGAATATTCAAAAGCCATAAATACAAAGAGTCATCTGCAAAAATAGATCTGTGGTTATTGTGTACATTAACTCATTGAAGAACATGTGGACTACAGCGTCATCCCATGTTTTGAAAATCAAAAAGCAAGGGAAAAGTATTTATCTGTAGTCAATCTTTTCTGTAACCTTCCGTGTGACACTCGCCTTGAATGGGCATTCTTATTTCTTACCAGTCTTTTCTTTCTTCATACACAGTAAACATTTCTCAAAATTCATATAACATTGGGATGACTCCGTGCCCAAAGCCACAAATATTGCTTCAAAACTTTTTTCATAAGCACCTCAATTTTGAGCTCCAGAATATTTTCCTATTCTTGTTAGCCGTTTTACTTCTAATGAATAGTGCACAAATATAAAATTAACTGAAAATGAAAGAGATGAGCTCTCGAAGCAAACTATTTCAGCAGAAGGTGTCAGTGAGGATGTACTTGATGAAAAAATATACTGTTCTCATGATGGTGATAAATTTGAATAGTGATTAAAATAAAGAATCTGAATAAGGAGATATATTTTTTCAAAGAAACAATGACTCATACAATATTAACTACAATTCTTATCTTCCTTTAGATAAATCAAAATATCAAGCTAAATAAATTTCAAAAAATAAAATTCTTTCTTAAGTAGAAACTTTGTATAAAATATTTTTCAGCTACTTTACTTGTAATAATGTCAAAAGAAGTTTATGCTTATTTATGCATAATCTGTTTAATAAACATAGCAACTTACATATTTATAAACAATAGTAAATTATTTATGAATAAATAATTAATAGTTCTAATAATCCATAGACATTGTATTCACAATAGAATTAATAAACAAATTCTTTATTATTTTTATGAAAGTATAACAATACTAAGTCCAGGGGTGTTTGTGCTCCGGGGAAACCCCGGAATTCCGGGGATTTTGAACTTCGATGCCTGGAAATTCCGGGGATCGTTGATCAAAAGGAAGTAGGAATAATAATGAATTATTTATTTTGATCTGGGTAATTTTGTTTGCTTTGAAAGCAGAAAACGCAATAATTAGGTCATTCAATACTTCATAATTGTAATTTTTCATTTCACCCCCCGTCCTTCTCGAAACTCCAAAATGTCGGTTGTAAGTCCGTAATAGTTTCCGAGGATTTTTTGAGGTCCCACAAACACCCCTGTAAGTCGCTTAATTTTTAGAGAGAAAAAATCATATAAACGCAATACACACACATCCATTGTTTTTAAAATACTAAGAAATTATATTCCCGATGAATTAATTAACTAATAATTTGTTATATTTATAAAAATATAACAATACTAAATCGATACATTTTTCTAAAGGAAAACGGAATGCTTGGCTGTACAATCCGCTATGTTTAACAATGAGATAAACTTCCTAGCCAGAGAAATTTATCGCTTTCTTTACATCATTAATAAGTGGAAAATTAAAATAAATCCAAACAAATCCACTGCTGTCATTTTTACTAGGAAGCGTACTCTACCCCCCCCCAGATTCAACTAAGCGGTTTTTCGGTCCCCTGGTCAAATATTGTCGAGTACCTCGGTCTTACGTTAGATAAAATCTTACCTGGAAAGCCCATATTAATAAAATTAAGAATAAATTTATTTCTGCCAAAACTTCACTCTACCCCTTAATTGCCTACAAATCAAAGCTCTCCATGGCTAACAGGCTATTGATTTATAAATCATACCTTCGCCCTATTATCACCTATGCAGCCCCAATCTGGGGTTTTGCTGCGGAAACGAACCTGAAACTTCTTGAGGGTCAGCAAAGTAAATTTCTTAGACTGATCACTCAATCAGACTTCTACATCAGAAACAATTAGGGTGTCCTTCCCCAATCAAGATACGTCCAATTCCTTGCTTTTCGCTTCTACAACAATCTTTATGAAATTGATAACTCTGAAATTCAAGCAATTGAAAACTACAGTCCCTATGATCTTTCCAATTTCTACAGACCAAGGGCGGTTCTGCGGGCTAAACCACATTCAAACTTATCTATTCGCCTCCCAAAAAGTAGAAATAAATAATTTCTTCTTCTTATACTTAAAATAAAATAAAATACAGAAAAGGAAAAAAAATTATTCATATATATGCATATATAATAGAATAAAAAATATATTTTTCTTTATATAGTTATATCAATACTGTTACTATGTGTATAACTGTAATTAAAAATTTTTTTCCACTCTTGTTTGTAATGTGTATTCAAATTTTTCCTTTTTATGTTTATTCAATCTCATGCAAAGAACTCTCGTTGGGAGCACTTTAACCTAAGCAAAATATTTTCTTAATATTTTGTGTTTAAATAACCTTATGTTTTGAAATCATTATGTTAATCTCAACTAAAGTTAGGTGTAGAAAAATTTCTTAGGAACAGAAGGTACATGGCCATTTAGGCTAGGAACCTAACAAACACTAGATCCACTTCTTCTTCTTTCTTTACATCGCTAAGTCACTGAATCATAGCCAAAATCTTCTGGGAGCCGAGGCTCCGGGCTCGGTCTCGAGACGCTTGTGCCCGCGATAAGTTGTAATATTCTGGTAGGAGCAAAAGGCTCCGAGTTAATTTCTGTTTTGTTGTTAATATTAAATGTTTGTTTGTAATTAAATAAATGTGTTGTCCAATTAAAGGGTGATAGTTAACTTTCTTGGCCATTCTACACCTCACAAATATATATTAGTGAAATAAATGTTATAATAATTAAATCAGATCTAATTGAAAAATATTGACGCCGGATATTATTTGTTTAGTAAGATCACTTGTAGTTGAAGGAACCATATGTATGGGAACAAATTTAATCAATAAATTATGATGATATTTTTTTTGATCTCAAAAATAATTGAAAAGGAAAAATATTTTTTTTTTATGATTTGTTCCCTCCTAAGGAGAATCATATCTTAAAAAATAATATTTTCCTAGGAACAAAAAAACTCTTGTTTCTAAAAAGAGCTCCTTTCTCTTTTTCAAAACATGATTACTGCTTTCCATCCAAAGCAAATTTAATATAACTAATGAAATTAATAGAATAAAAATTATTACATATTTAATATCTTTTTAAACAAGATTATTGCAGGTATTAATAAAATACTTTAACTATTATATTCGCCGTAACATATCACTAAATGTTTTATGTAACTCTATCAAGTAAAGCTAACGATTTTTAATTTTCATCGTTATGCAGATAATTAATCGTATCGGATTAAAATGCCGCCGTATAAGTGGGAAATATTTCTGAAACAAATTTGACACTATAGGACCTTTTATGTGAGATATAAGACCCAACACACACTTACTGTCCCGACAGTCCTGCCACCTGATGAGCAGCGTGTAAAAGAGCATGAGAAATGGTTGAAATAAACTTAGAAGAACTTCATTTAAATTATCCTTAAAGCTACTGACTTTTGACTTCGTTTTACCAACCTTCAATGAAGAAACATTACTTCGAATTTTGACTGAAAATTTGTATTTCCTAAGCATAAAAATTAACAACACTGACAATGAAAAAGACAAGGCATTTATCGGGAAAATTCAGTAACATAAAAAATCAATCAGTAAAAATATCAACATTAATTAATGATCATGCGAGAAGTTATTATGTTTAGAAATATATATATATATATATATATATATATATATATATATATATATATATATATATATATATATATATATATATATATATATATATATATATATATATATATATATATATATGTATATATATATATGATAAATAAACACAAACTGGAAAATATCCTTATAATTATATAATTTTGAATTTTCTAGTCTTATGCTAAAATATGCATTAATATTGCACCTTGCACTGGTATTGTATACTAATACCGTAAAATTATTTTGTATGAATTTGGTTTTAATTCTTTGATACCTGCGCCATTAAAGATTCAAGAATTAATTGCCATAATTTTATTCTACTCAAATATAAATATTTATAAATATTCTATCCTCATTCATGATCATCCTAATTAATAGTTTAATTAATTAATTATGATTTAATTGAGAGAATTTCTGAGTCGACGTCTTTAATCACTGATTTCTTTTATATATCTGAAAACATTGGAAACAAATTTCTGCGGAAGTTTTGATTTATTTATGGTACGTAAAGAATTATTTAATGCATTGTTGGAAGTTTTAAAAAATATTAAAGTGACGAAATGCGAATACTTTTTAGTTTTTTACGTACTCTTTTAAGTTTCTTGAATAGTGATATTAGCATTTTGATTTGAGCAGTGACAAATTGCAACATCATTGATAAATTCAACATGAAACAAAAAATTTATAAAAAAGCGAAAAATGTAATTTTGAGCAAAAACTGTTTTCGAAGTTCACCATAATGACTAATAATGACATTTTGTTCGCAAGACACTGAAAGAGGAACACAAAATACATAACACTGAAGCCAAAAGTTTTAACAAAAGTTAATAATTCCTACAAACCACTGAAAAAAAACAAAAATAATTTAATATAAATTATCCTTTTTGTAAAATATCATTCATTCACGTTTTTGTAAAATAACGTAAATAACATATAATAAACAAATGATACAATAGAAAATTATTACCCTCGGAATTTGCTTCTAAATTTATGCATTTTTGAATGAAAGTAAATCACAAAATTTGTAATTTTTCTAATTTACAAGGTATTAGTTAATGTAAAAATCGAAAGCACCTTGAGATAACATCCAACCGTTACTTTCTCCATCCCTTCACGACTGAAGGAAAAAAGGTAGCATACATATGGGAGTTTGGACGAAAATAATACGATCGTCAAACCACCTATCTAGGTCTTATACTGGATAACAAGATAACATTTATGCCCAACGTCGAAGTCGTAAAAGACAAACATAGAAAATGGCTACATCAATGTTACATCCTCTCCAATTGTTTTCAATTCCACTCTTTCCTTAAAATAATTAATTACTTATAGAGAAGCAAATTATCTGGCCCGAAATCCCCATAGGATATCAATTTTGGGGTCAAACTGTAACCTGCGATATGAACAGTACTCAAACTATTCAAAACAAAACTCTTAGGTCTATTACTAATGCCCCGTGCTACGTCAGCAATTACATTCTTCACAGAGATCTCAACATACCCACTATCAGGGAATTCATTCAACAACAATACATTAAATTCTTCATGTCCTCAAATAATAGTAACAGCCTATCGAACTGTTCGAACCAAGTTGGGAACCTATTGTGGTTGTTTCCGGAATTCCTGCAGCTGAGCTTCTATCTCCAGTACTGAATTTTACGAGATTTAGTTGAACTAACTTATGGTAAAATTGTTCTTTAAGACATCGCTCTATAACTGCAATTTCTGTTTTGGCTTCCAAAGCCAAATCTGACAGGATTATTAAACTTTTGGAGACGCCAGACAAAGACGTCACGCCCAGCACCTTGCAAATGTTCCATAGTTCCTAGTTCCAACCATCTTCACCACAGCCGGTGCACTGTGGACGCGTCCAGGTGTCTGTTAGCTGCGATTTGAAGTAAGGACCAAACTGCATTTTGCAGTCAGACCCCCATGCCCTTCGTAGAATAATTTTTTTCGCTAGAATTAAATCCACTGGCGATGGTCTGACATTATCTGCAATTACAGGCGTCCTTTGCGACAAGTATAAACTTTCAACAATAATCATAAGTGCCTAACTTAATTATTTTCTAACGTCTCCTGAATGTTTTATTTTCTGTTTTATTTCTTTTTTTTTTTGTTGATTATTTTCCAAGCAGCAATAACGGTGAGAATATTGTCGATTTAGCCGGTTCCGCACTTTATATCTTACCCTATGTGCGCTGGAGAGCTGTGCATTTCATATAATACGCAAAACTCGATAAAGTGCTTCTACCTGGAAATTTGCATAATTTCCTATACACTTCTTCTTGGCACTATATTCTCAATGTCGGGTATTGTATAAATGACTCTTTTAAGGTATATAACTCATATTTCATAAGGTATACATTTTCTGACTGTTGATGTCAATATATTCCTGTTTAAGCTATTCTCTTTCCTTGTAAGAGGTAAAACCTAGCAAAATTCTAATGCAAACCTCGTCAGAAATCCATTATATGTAAATCAGTATCCATCGCCAGATATCCATTGTCCTTTTTTTAATAGTGGATATTATCACACTTGCGGCTTTCTAGAGGAATAGGAGGATAATGATGCCCATGACGGTGATAGACTTCACCTGGAAGAAGATGAGCCGTAAAATCCGCATACTCCATCTCTCTGATATTCTACATTTAGACATTTCCCTCTCTACCTGTAACATTTCGTCTACTTTTCATCTACTTGTATATAGTTCCTTATTATTTGTTTGCTATTATCTCACCATCATTCCAGCGCTCTCACTTAATTACTTAATCACAATTATTGGCATCATGTTGTGTTGACCTATTTTAATGCATTATGTATAACTTATCTAAACTTATTGTATATATAGCTAAGAATTTCATATGACCTAACTTACTTTGAGCCGAAACACCCAACTATCAAATCCATACTAAATGCATTAATTATTCATTAATCATTATTATGTCATTAATTTGCAGTAAGTGCAGGTATATGTATTCAATTCTGTTTTATCATTTTTAATTTCCTTTTGTTTTTCCATTTATTTTCTTTATTTCTTATATGCATGCAATTTGATTTGTATTGTATATGCCTGTTTTACCATATCCTGCCATGTATTTTGTCTGATACCTATTTTGAATGCTTCTTACGTTTCCACGTGTTAACTCTCGATTGCAACCCAATTTGTGTTATACAGTAAATTTTACAAACCCTCTTCACTGTGTAAAAGTAATAATTTCCAGTGTCTCCATATGATTGCAAGCGTAATTGTATTGTCTTGTATATACTGAGTTCCGTTTTCTTTTCTCTCCAGCGGGTCCATCAAATCTGGTAAAACCCTTTCAGGGTTAGGTACAGTGACCTCTGCTGGTGTTTACTTTACTTGCGGCTTTCTATCTGATGACAGTGGTCTTACAACTAAGCTGTTGTAAGGCCCGATATGAGTATTTATATCCGATTTTGATTTTGCTACAAACTTATTAACACTTAAATTATTGATTTGTAAAATCAGGCATCAAATTCGTATTTGTTTATTTCTAATTGAGCAATAAAGTCGATAACAAACAATTCAGGAGGTGATAGCACCTGATGCAGAGAAAGAAATATTTTTTTAGAATTTAATTTTAGGAAGACCTATTTGGAAATGTGTACAAAACAACTATGAAATGGTTCATGATTGTCTGACTGTGTAATATCAATCTTCAATTTAAAAAAATTCATGATTAATTGTTGTTGTTGTCGTGTGCCAGCTAGGGTGGCAATATGGGGTGCGTTGCTTTATTTTTTCAACTGAAACCTATTTTGTTATGGAGTTATCGACTTCTTCAGTACACACATGCCATAGGGACGCGTTTATAGGGTAGGCAACCATTCACACCTCATTCATACAATGAAGGGAAAAAATAGGATAGATAGAGAGAGAAAGTATATCCATGCCCGAACCGGGATTCGAAACCAGGATTTCCTTATCCGTAGTCAGGCATGCTGACCACTAGACAAGTTGGGCGGCTCCATGTTTGATAGTAGTCATTATTGAACATTTAAAGTATATAATATTATTATATTTTAATATATATATATATATATATATATATATATATATATATATATATATATATATATATATATATATATATATATATATATATATATATATATATATATATATATATATATATATGTCTGAATGATTGCCTTGAAATTTTTCTGTTTTTTCCCGACCTGATTTATAAATACAACTCAGTGTCTATAAAAATATATCATAAAATACTCCTCTTTATGTGTTTTTCAATTTCTCAATACACAAAAGGGAAGCAATATTACCAGACGAGGACGAAATTAAGCTTATAGTTCAGACTTCGGGAAAAGTATTCATTTTACTCATCAAAATAAAAATAGCTTCCTCACTGAAAAAAAAAACAGTTTTATTTTAAGACTATCTAATTCACTCCTCAATGAAACATTTAAATAATTCTTTAAAAAATAAATTTATTTTCAACTTAAAAATGCATTATAACTTCGTGAATGAGAATAAATAATATATGAGGTAAATAAACTCTTATTAAGAAGGCGCGGAAAAATTAAATATAATTTAAGTATAGGCAACTGACGTAATTATAACTAAAAAAATGTTGAAGAGAAAATAACGTGTTGAGTTTCTAACTGATGATGTCACCGGAAATGAGACTGTTTGTCAAGAAGACTCAAGAGTCCAGGGTGGCAATCTATCGACTTGTTGTAACTGGTGGGATAATTGAGCAATGGAGTCAAAAATCAAAATGAATGCAGAGAGAGGAGCTAAATTGCCGATTTTGCTCTGATCGATGAGTGGGCGTGGATTTGTTGACAGATGGAGAGCTTTCAATCTGAGAAATAATTCCAGAGAGATCTACGTATCTTTTTTCTGAGTCGTCACTCAATCGTTCCACAAAAGAAAATAATTCTTTTAAAAACCAGTTAGCTAAAATATCGCAAATCTATAAGAAAGGTCAGTTTTTTCCAACAAGTCAGGAAAATAGAGAGAGTCTCGAAACCGCTTAATGCTTTGGAAAACTTAGACGCTTAATAAGATATATGCTAAAAATTATTATTAATATTCTTTTTTCATTAATTTATTTATGAATTATATATATTTAGGCCAACCACCCTTTCTAGTGGTCAGAGTCTCTGACTACAGATAGGGAGGTCGTTGTGTCGAATCCCGGTTCGGGCATGGATGTACTTTTTCTCTCTCTATCTATCCTGTCTTTTGTCCTTTCTTTGTATGAATGAGGTGTGAATGGTTGCCTACCCTATAAACGGGTCCCTATGGCATGTATGTACTGAAGAAGTCGGACTCCATAACAAAATAGGGTTAAATTGAAAAAGTGGAGCACGCACCCCATATTGCAAGCCTAGCTGGCACAACAACATATATTTATATCCATATGTTCATTTTTATATATGTGTTCATTTAATTATATATATTTCGCATTAAAAGATAAATGGGATTTTTTTGTCAATTGTTAACTAAAATTAATAATTGGTGTATTTGAAGTCGGTTGAAAATTGAATTTATTAAAGAAACAGAAACTATACTAATTAAACATTATTCAGAGATCGCAATTTTCGATTATTTCGAGCTGTTTTTGAATGAAAATAAAGGAATCTCAGGGAATGATGCACTTTGAAACGAAATGTCCCGGGTTCAAGCCAAATCACTTTTAAACAGAGAGTAGTATAGCCGTTGGTTCCAATTTATTCATAGACTCTAACAAAGTGGGTACATAAGAGTTTTCCATCTTTTCTCCCTTTTAGCATATGAAACTAGCTCAATATTACTAAAATAGGAAAAACTCATCCAATGTTTAAATGCCACTTAAGAACCTTTAACTGTTAGGATATCCGATAAACGACGATGTCATCAAATGAGAATTATTAAATAAAGGGTGGAGGTTAATTTTGAAAGCTTTAATTGAAGACGTGGAAAGGTTTTTATTTATTTATTAATATTTATCATTAATCTCTATTCAAGTGAAATTATATGTACAGATATATATATATATATATATATATATATATATATATATATATATATATATATATATATATATATATATATATATATATATATATATATATATATATATATATATATATATATATATATATATATATATATATATATATATATATATATATATATATATATATATATATATATATATATACACTACTGGCCGTTAAAATGGCTACACCAAAGAGGAATGCAAATAACAGAACGATATTTATTGGACACATACATTATTGTGGAAAGAACAAGTGATTAGATTTACAAGAAATTAGGATGTATAGATCTGGAGAAATCAGTACCCAGTCATCCATCTCTGGCTGCAATAACAGCATTTATCCGCCTAGGCATGGAGTCAAACAGAGATTGTATGGCATGTACGGGGATCTCAGTCCATGCCGCTTCAACACTATGCCACAGTTCATCCACAGTAGTAGATGCTGAGTGATGGCGTGCCAATCGCTCAGCAACCATTGACCACGCGTTCTCAATTAGTGACAGATCAGGAGAACGTGCTGGCCAGGGTAACATTCGAACCTGTTCTGTATCAAGGAAGTTCAGAACAGTATGGGCAACATGCGGTCGTGCATTATCCTGTTGAAACAAAGCATTTGGGAGGCCTCGAATATAAGGCAGAGCCACGGGCCTCAACACATCGGAAATGTATTGGTTGCTGTTCAAAATGCCGGTAATGCGAGCAAGAGGTGATCGAGACGTGTATCCAAATGCACCCTATACCATCACTCCAGCAGATGGGCCAGTATGGCGATGTCCAATGCCAGCTGGCAATGCGCGTTGTAAATGATGACTCCAAACACGGATGCGACCATCATGGTCCTGTATACAGAACCGAGATTCATCTGTAAAGATGACGTGATGCCATTCCCGCTTCCAGGTTTGTCGCTGATCACACCATTGAAGGCGCTCCTGTCTGTGACGCCGCGTCAATGGTAGCCGAAGCCATGGTCGCCATGCAGACAATCCATGCTGCTGTAAACGTCGTCGAACTGTTCGAGCAGAAACTTGTTGCCTTGCAAATGACTTCATTTCTCGACTCAGGGTTCGTGACGTGGCTGTACGATCCATTGTGACCATGCGGATAAGATGCCTGTCTTCTCTGCTGTTAGTGATGGGGGATCACTGAGATCCTGCATGACGTTCCGTATGATAGTCCTGAACCCATCGATTCCATATTCTGCTAACAGTCATGGGCTCTCGACCGACGCGAGCAGCAATATTGCGGTACGATAAACCGCAATCCCGGTAGGCTATAATCCTTCCTCGATCAAAGTCGGACACGTGCTGATAGGCATTTCTTCTTCTTACACGAGGCTTTACAACAACTTTCTTTACCGAAAACAATGTTGGAATGGAAATTGAGTATGAGAAAACTGGTGTCAAATCTCTGTTTTTATACACATTGTAGATGTCGCTACTGTCGCCTGCTTTGTCTGAACGCGCTGAAAATCTAATCATTTGTATATCACAGCAAGTTTTACCTGTCATGCAAATTTCACGTATGTGGTGTGTCGCTTTCCTGGTGTAGCAATTTTAATGGCCAGTAGTGTATATTGCCTCTAAAGTGTCAAGTGCCGTACGCTACTAAAATCGTGTGTAAACACATGATTGATTCAGTTCGTACCACAGGAACCATAGAGAATGTTTGATTTTATACTCTGCATTCGTAGGCAGAGAATCTATGGACTTTTATTTTTAAAAGAGTGAGATAACACGTTTTAAAGCTTAATTCAATATAAATTGCTTCACAAAGTTTGTTTAATATTTAGTGTTTAAAAAAGTTATAATGTTGTATTTAATTTTAATATATCAGAAATAAAAAAAATTACAAAAATCATTTCAAATTCGAAAGTAAACATCGCTTTTCAAAATAAACAATGTCCAATCTGTTTTGTATTTAGTTAAAATAGTTCTAAAATATATTTAAATCTTATTTTCTTTAAAAAATTTTAATTATACTATTAATACAAGAAAAGATAGATAAAAATAAATGGATATTATATAGAATGAAATACATTTATAATATAATTTATAATATATATATATATATATATATATATATATATATATATATATATATATATATATATATATATAAGATAAAACATGAAAAATATTGAAACCAGAAATATAAAATTGGGAAAATACTAAAATAAATGATGCAAATGACAAGAAGAAGGCATAGGGACCACGTCTTCATCAGGAATCACACACAAATCAGGGGAATCTTTATATATATATTTTGCTCTATATTAATATATATATATATATATATATATATATATATATATATATATATATATATATATATATATATATATATATATATAATACAAAAACATTCAAAGAGAAATGGCGAGCACTGTGCTGGAGAGAGTGATGAGATTGGAAGAACTTGGTTACCCAGTGTATGGCCAGTGTCCCTTTTCCAAGATGATATTTAAAATTATGTAAACCGAAACTTTAAATACGAACTTTTGTATCCAAAAATAAATAAAAATATGTCTTTAATATTTTTTGCGTTATTGAAATATGAAATCATCTTGCCTCATCATGTATTTTAATTTAATGCTTGAGAACTTAAATCAATGGTTAATACAAGATTTATGTGCATCTTTTGTATGACAATCTAAGAAGTATCTAAGATTGTCAGAAGTAGAATTGTATCTAAGAATAAGCATCAATTAGACAACACATGATCAAATGCATATATTTAAAGGAAAATCCCCTTAGAAAGCACCAAAGAAAGATTGCACCAAAAAATATAACCTTAATACTTTAAATTAAAAAAATGAAAATATGAGGTATATATTCTAGAAACGTTTTCTTTATTTAATAGTTATGAAAATAAAAAAAAAATAAAAAAAAACATTGAAGGGATTTTCACTGCACAGAAAATCACCTATTCATATTTATTATTGTTGCAGTTTTGCATGGATAAGACTAATTTACTAAAAATTTCATCACGTATCAAATTAACACATAACTGCAGCGATAGTTACATCACATACAGAATTTCAACATTTCAAATCACATAGGAAGGAATAAACTGCAATATAAATTTACACCATGCTATGGGTAAAAGTCGCCGAGCTGGAAGACAAATGGTTAGTGATCTTGCCTTCGAATCAACAGTTCGTGTGTTCAAATCCCATCATGGACATGGATGTTTGAAGGGATACAGAATTCGCTTTAAATAGAAGGTCCTTGTGTAATTAGCCCTCGTGTGCAAAACATGACCAGTTGAGAAAACGACCAAACCTTTGGGTAAAAGTCTGTACTCGAAAGGAAAAAAAGCGATCGGTTTTTGTAACTTTCATGCAGATATTTTTACAATTCGTCAAAATGGTGCTTCCCCCAATGTTAACCTTTTTACTGGATTTTGGGACCCAATGAATAAACACCTTTCTTTACGTTTTTGTTTACACATAAGAACTTTATTCTAGTTATATATATATAAGCGATAAGAATAATATATAATTGCTTTATATTTACTCAAGAATTGTTTTATTCCCATGTTAATCATTATTTCATTCAAAAAAATTTTATTTCTTTCATTATATTAAATTTTCCTAAAATGTAAATCAAAAAAATAATGTTTGGTGACTACAAAATTGGAAAACCGGTTAAATATAAATTATAATTAAAATTTCTTTTCATTTTCTACAACAAATAATTTTTAATTTTTTTTTTCGGTTTCATACTTCTTTGATGTAAGGAAGACCAACATAGCTAAACAAGCTCCCATTCCCTCACATTTTAATTAAAACATGCAAATGATCAATATAGATATCAGTATTAATAAATTTGACTCAAAATTTATTTTCCTTATTTTATCTTTTCTGGCACCACCCATCATGTCTAGTGGTCAGCGTGCCTGACTACGGATAAGGAGGTATACCGGTTCGGGCATGGATGTCCTTTCTCTCTTTATCTATCCTGTCTTAGTCCTTTCCTTGTATGAATGTGGAGTGAATGGTTGCCTACCCTATAAACGGGTACCTATGGCATGTGTGTACTGAGGAAGTCGGACTCTACACCAAAATAGGGTTGAGTTGGAAAAGAGGAGCAGAGCACCCTATAACGCCAAGCCTTGCTGACACACGACAACAACATCTTTTCTGGCATTAGTTATGAATTACGTCCCAGACACTCAAATTTAAACGATTTTTTAGTAGGTTAAGAAAAGAACTCCGCTCCATGAGTTTCAGTGAGTGATGAGAAATTGCAATGTAACCGAGAAGCGCGCAAGTATATCTACCAGGTTACAACAATCTGGTCAATTAGCAGCCAGCAACTCTACTTAATTATTGATTTATATACATTCTTCTTTAAAGAAATTTAATATTGAATGTAAAATATAGCAATTGTGATAAAAGTATAAATTATATTATATTTTAATATGTTAATATTAAAAAAAATACTATTTTTAAGTATGCTAAGTGATATTAAATTTTCTCAAATAAAAAAGAAGACTTCCGTATTTCTAATATTATTTCTATCCTAATATTGTGAAAATCATTTAATTTTTAAATCATTAAAGTTTGGGTAAACATTAAATATAAACTTTGTTTTATATGACGTAAAGAATAATACTGATGAAAAAATACTTTTCAAGAAATTTATACTATTTTTAATTTTATCAGATTTATAATGAATTCAGTTTATAAAACGATTAAACACTAACTTGTTCCGTAAAAAGTTAAGAGAATATTATTGATATTTCAAAGGCAGATTAAAAATTTTAGGGTAGAAAATAGTTGTAGCTCATACTCTTCAGAAGGTATTCAGTTAAAAATGGGTATTATAGATTTGTTGAAATCACATTTATGTTAGCTAAATCGAAAAAACTGATCTTTAAGCATGAATTAAATAGTTATTACAATTTGAAAAATGTAGTAAAATGATCCTATATTAGGTATAAGAAAAAATCGAGTCAATAATAAAATTAGATGTAAGTCCAATAATTTTATACAGAGAAATTCTGGTTGGAAGATGATTATCATATCTACTTAAGTCTTTCTTGTGTGAATACACAATTAATCTGTTTGATTAACCTTAATATTTTTTCCAACGGCAGGCACTTGGGTGAGGAACCCTATGCCACTACAAGGCCAGAAATTGCTACTCATTTGTCGTTACCCAGCGGGCACCTGTGAACTAAGTCACGGAGGCGAGTAGCGTTACCCGCGCCATACAACCACAAACCCGTTTATAGGATGGGCCACATTCCTACATCATTACGGAAGAAAGGATAGAGAAACACAGAGAGAACAGAAAAAGAAAGTAACATTTATGCCCGAACCGGGATTCGAACCCAGGACCCACAGCTCAGGAATCAGGTGCGCTAACCACTCAACCATAGGTCGGCGATTAATCTTAATATAAAAGGATACATTCAGCATATTAATTACTTTGTTATTCAAAACTAAAAAAATAATGATCAGCATATTACATATTTCAAATTAGTTTCTTTCTGAAGAATAAATGCAATGAAAACAGAGAATATACATTTAGATGAAAATTTCTGAATAAAATAGTAAATTGATCAGAAGTCACAGAATATTTGATATTGTGGCTTTGTTATTAACCTAATTATATATACATATAATTAATTAATTATATATTACTGAATATGTTATTTCCTATTTTCTTAAAATACGAATGATTATGAGCTACTCCAGAGTGCATAAAAACTTTTATTAATGATATAAAACAAGATATTAATTTTTACAGTATTTGAACTCAGTAGGTCTGCAAAATTCAGAAGTTATTAGTTTAAATAAAAAATAAACTGTATTAAAAAAGGCAACACTTGGCCGTTGAAACTGTGTAGTGCTATTGTTATGATATGATCCAAAAATTTGATGTTAAAAAAGAGATTCGATGCTAAACATAATTAAAATTTGTAAAACTGTTTAGTTAAGTGTTAAGGGTAAATTTGAATTTCTAATAAAAAATAGGAAACATTTTTCAGTCGCAAAATATCACTTTTCTAGCTCAAGTTTGTTTGTAATAATTTTAATCTCTGAAGTTTTTCCCTAAGCCAAACATTTATAGAACAGGAAAACTAAAACTTTAAAATCAGTTATTTTAGCTTAAGATAAATTTCAAATTTTAAAAAACACATCCTGTAAATTTAAAATACTTTCATGTTTTAAAAGTTAATTTTTTTCATTCTTAGAGACATAAATTCGTGATGTTCGTCATCAAAAACTTATCTTGCCTTGCACATCTTTTTAAGTAAAATTTATAGCAAAACTTAATAAGATAATCAAAATTCTTTGCTTTTCTGTTTAGAAATTCTTTTGTATATTAACAAACATTTCAAAATAATTTTTACAAAAAAGTTATACAGCACGCTATATTACATTTTCGAATTTAAAGCCTGGGTTAGGTAAGTATTTGTGAAGCCATTAAATTCTTAACGAAAATGATATACATTTTATAAAACGCAAATAAAATTACAATGTAATCTCTTCTAAAAAAACGTAATTTGTTAAAATGTTTAAAAAATATTGCGTGATTTCTCTGTCAAAACATTTAAATTAACAAAAGAAATTTGTTGCTAAATTTCCATTCTAGTCCATTTCTTCAATCAGCGAATGAGAGTACATTAAAATAAATAGACTTAAATGTTAACTTTGTCTTTTACTTTTATGCAGTTCTCTTCAATAAAAGTTATGCTAAAAGCAATCAATTTATATATTAGTATAATATCAATGTAACATTCTTTTGGTTTGAAAAAATCTAAGAGTCTCGAGTATTCAGACACGTTCAACGATTTTTCAAAAATCCATACAAACTTTAGCGCATATTTAAAAGAATTTTAATGTTTTATCTTTTATGAATTGGATCATTTTTATTTAGAATTTGTAATGGGGAATGGGAAAAACATTTTCAACTAAACGGGACAATTCACTACATCCAAAATTGACTTTAAAAATATTAATGTTCTCTTCTATAACTAATAATTTTGTTGCAAAGTTTAATATCTAAAATGAAAGAAGTATTTGTAACAAATAAAAACTGCAATATTAGAGTATTTGAATTAAAGTACTATTTTAATTCAAATAATTTAATGTTACATTTTATACATAAGGCACAATTTAGAATAAGTATTTTTCGGTACAAAACGATGCAGTTCAGATTTCGGTTGCAAGAAGCTTATTAAATTATTCTTAGTTACTGATCAGTCAACTTTTGGTGAACTTTGAAGCAAACATGGTTTTCAGATGCATGTTTTCAAATCATATAGCAACATTTTTAGTAGAGGACTCCAAAAAAACAAGCGATTACCTTTGATGAGAAGTTAAAATTAAATATATTAATCTCTCATCAAAGGTTTAATAAATCTCAAATTACTTTACAAATTGTAATTAAAACTATTAATTACATGCTTATCCCACTATAGTCATTTTTTTAAACAAGAATGCTAATTAGAATGCAACCGACAGTTTTAAATGGCTTTCAGTCAAAAGCGGGATACAAAACCTTTAATCCAGAGCTCTAATATTTCGGCTGCTAAACATGTAATTTGCAGTTGTAAGAAACTTTTTTACCCCTTAACTGTGACATATATTTCAGAAAAATGGACCAAAAATGGAAAAATATTTTGACTGTTTAATTTTATTCTTTATAATATTATAAGAGAAAGAAAATGTTTTTTTATTACAAAAATAAAGTTTTAAATAAAAAAACTACTATAATTTTTACATACACATAAAATATTGATTACACATACCTGTTATTCATATTGAGCAAAATAAACAAAATTTTTAAGCTAAATATAACTAGTATAATATAAAAACACAACAATATGATATTCAATACATAAATTTTACATATCTATTACAGTATGGTATACCCCAAAACAAGGTACTGCTGCTCAAATGTGCCTATATATTGCACTTTTTACAATAAACTCTTGTCTCACAGATGTCTTATTCTCTTCCCTTTTTCATCGGTTTTACGACAGCATATAAAACACTGCCTGGTTGGAGTAGATTTTTTTCCCCATTGATGGGATGTGTTCTGGAAAGTGTCGACCTGTGAGGCGCAGTAAGCTTTCACTAGGACGCCCTGGTCCTGGTAGTTGAACATTTGGTTTATTTAGTTCAACAATTGATTATCAGAATATCATATTTTTCGCACCTCCTGCTGAAGTATGCAAAATAAAGGAGTTATTTATATAACGTCTTTCTTCATGGTGTATCTTCATAGCCTGGTGTAGGAGATGGAAAAATATGTTTTAGTAATATTTTTTACCTCCTTTTCTAGCAACCGGGAAGTCTGTAAGATATTAATCGAATTTAACATCACCTCCCATTGTGTTGTTGTAGTGAGGGACTACATTCAGAACCAAAGTTGGAATTGGTAAGAAACTAGGACCACTTGTGTTATTTATTAGGGAAATAGGGAATTAAGTATCCTAAAGTAGAAATGAACTCAGCTCGAACTTGACAAAATAGAAACGTTAATTTTTCTTCTGCCTGAACTGAGTTCCAGCATCACAAATACTGCACGCAGTAATTGCCCGAACTGAATTCGGGCGACACTGGCAAAAGGTTAAATATTTTTTTCATGAGTGAAAATTTTCAATCATACCATAATAATATATGGTGGATGCATTTAAACCTCCCAATCAAACTCCTAGGTTGTTTCCCAGCCTGGAGAGTCACTACAGGCGTGTGTGGCCTTGCATTGACCTGATGGAACACACACCTATTTAAATGGCCAGTTATGGCCGTTTCTGGTCAATCGCTAGATTCAAATGATCCAGTTATTAATAATAGAAATCTAAATTTAATGTTTGTGTATGTGGTCATATGGAAGCAATTCATAATGAATGATACCGCGTTTCAGTCCAACCAAATACACAGTAGAATCTTCATGGCCGTTAGGATATTTCCTTGGTAAATTGCGTACTGTTATCGCTGGATCACATGCTTTCTCTGTTATCCAAATGGGTTCTCTGACAGATGAAGAGATAGTTATAATGTTTTGACTATTCAGTATATTTATCATGTAATGTTTTCTTTTAATTTTTTTAGCTGCAGAATTTTTTTTAATCAAATATTGTTTATATCTCGCACCCTTCGAGTATATGCATTGCAAATATATCTAAACAGCTTGCTAAGCCGAGCTGGCAGCCGAATGGTTTCCGCTCTTGTCTTCGGTTTCACAGTTCGTGGGTTCAAATCTCACCTTGGGCGTGAATGTTTGTAGTGGTTCGGAATCCACTTTAAACCGTAGGTCCCGGTCTAATTAGCCCTCGTGTGCAAAAAATGACCGTTGAGCGACAAACAAACAGCTTGTTAAAAAATTATTTTAATTTGCTCTTATTTTCATTTAGTTTCTATAATTTTAAACTGCTCAAGTATAAAGCTAACGTTTTCTTTATAGTATTTCTTAAAGGAATCTTTTACTAAATTTGCAACATGCAACCATACAAGCTCTGAAACAGTGAAAACTGTTATTTTGTTCTAAAACTGTTAAGTATTGATCCATAAAAATGCTAAATGAGTATTGATGGGTATGAATCTTTAAATATAAATTTTGAATTTGTTCAAACTAAGAAATCGTTTTCTTCAATTACAATTAATATTTAATAAACCCAACAATGTCCTTAAAATTATTTAAAAATTTATCTTCTTTTAAAATTTGTTTTAACTATAATGTACACTAGTGTCCATAAATTAAAGATAACGCAACTTCAGGCAAAGAAAGAGACAGAAGCAAAACAAATGTGACTTATTAGTAAAATCTATTTATGAAGCAAAAGTTAAAGAGCTAAAAAGGTGCTATATGTTTGACAACCTTAATAAAAATTGTAATTTTTACTCCCTGGAGCAAATTTAAAAAAAAAAAAACCTATTTACAAAAACCAATATAACACTGTTGGTATGATTAATATTAATGCATAGTACGGCACCCAGACGATGCAATACAGTATGTATAACGCCTAGACATGCTGAGTATCAAATTATCAAACTGATCTTGGGGAATATTACACCACTCACACATCAAGCAATGCTCTCCGAAGTTCCGTTAGACATGTGGGAGGGGTTGACGGGCTGCACTTCGTCAGCCAAGCATGTCCGACACATGCTCTATTGGATTCTAGTCCGGTTTAAGACCAAGAATAATTCTTTCCCAAACGAGCAATCCTACACCATCGTAACGGTGTCGTTCAATGGTGTTCTCTTGGTGGTAACGGGAACCTGACTCTTTCCATATGAAAGTCCGGTCAGAATCAGACAGAAAGCTAAAGCTGGACTCGTCGGAAAACATCACACAAGACCACTATTGCGGTGTCCACAATGCATGCTCTCTACTCCAGGCTAACCGCAGGCTACAGTGAGTTGTGGTAAGAGGAACATACCTGACAGGACTACGAGCATATAGACCAAAGTGTCCTAAGCGTCTGCGCACGGTCTGCCTCGTATCGGTAGCTGAAGAGAGCTGACGAGATAGGTCTGATGCTGTATTCCGTCTGTTGCTTTTGGCAGTAACTGCCAAATACCGATCCGTATTCGGGGTTGTTACTCGGGGGTGACCTGTGCTGTAACGTCTACTCACATTACCATCATATTGGAACCGTTGCCAAAGCCTGGGGATGACACTCTGGGTGATTCCAAGTTCCTTGGATACTTCCAGGTGGATACATCCACATTCCAAACGGCCGATAATTCTATCAAGTAAAACATCATCCAAATGCTTCTTTTGTGCCATAACTATGCGGTTATTCCACTGAAAGGCTCTTAAAGCGCTTGTGAACAGTTTTACTTCTTTGCAACCGTTAATTATATACCCTTCTCTTACTCTCGTCATTGTAACGTATATCGGTGGCATCTGGTGGTTTATTGTAAACTGCATATTATTCTTCAAGATATGTGTGATAATTCTACATGTGAAATTTTTATTTTAGAGTTCAATTTCTGTGTGATTCTGAATTATGCTTAATTTATAGACATGAGTATACTATACACTTCCTATTCAATTAAAATGTAATATTTATGTATTCTACAATTTTTCATAAACATTTGTTTTAGGAATTTTTGTGGGTATTGTGTTTTTGCATTTTTGGAAGCAAATATTTGTAATACTATACACTAATCTTATAATAAGTTTAATTACAGACATGAATTTAAATAACAAAAAAAAATGCTTATGTGTGAGATGTCAATAAAATGATATCTTCTAAACTTTAATATTTTTATTATTTTTTAAAAATTAAAAAATGTAATTTTTTTCTCTCAAATCTTTTAATCTCCCCGCTATAACCTTATATAAATATATTTTGCAGAAGATTCATTCATATAGATATTTATATTGATAAACCAGAAACACTTGCATATGGACATTCACTAAAATGTGTCCTGTGAGTATAAAAATTATATTAAATTTCAGTATGATACCCTATAGTATCATTTTCTCGATTAAACACATTACTAATTGCGAACATTTTTTTCTCTTGCATGACATTATCTAGCTTTTTGTTGATGAAAAAAACATACATATTGATAAAATAAATGATTAGAAAGTGTTACTTCTTCACGAAATTTTATGTAAGCTTTATAATATTTAATTAATTAAATTTGAGAAGTAATTTACCTTAGTCACATTCTGACCTCTTTCCTTAATCAATATAAAGTTAGCATTTCTTTCAATAGGACTATTCTTCATCGAAGAAAAAGTTATAGCATAATATTTTAAATATTAAGTCAATACTTGGCAAAACTTCAATAATTTCCATGGGTTTGATTCCTGTCTCGTGTGTGGATGCTTATTGTGATTTTAAATACATTTTAAGTAGATTCTAAGCAAATCAAACTTAATAAAAAATATGACCGAATTTTTTAATGTATATTAATCAATTGATACACTGTCCAACCAACCCATCACGATATTAGCAAATTATGTAATTCTGCATCAAACTTAGAAAGAATAAAAATGGTTTGATTTTTGGAAAGTAAATTACTAGACAATTATATCTTCTTATCATCTGATATTATATTTTAAAAATAGTTAGGAGTATATGTGGGCTATTATACAAAATATAAATAGTTTACTCGAAAGACACTAGATTGCCTCAAAAGAATGATTGGATTAACCACGAAACAGTTTGGAAGGCATAAACTAAATCAATTCAATTTCTGCTTTATAAACAGAAGAGTACACTGTACTATTTTGTAAATCATTGAATACTGAACTGTAAAATGTTATAATTATTTTATGGATTTATGTGTTGGACCAATCAAATGAGCATGAGATCATTTTGATTACCAATTGGTTTTACGAAGTCTTATGTGGGTATTATAATTAACAATCAAACTTCACTCTTCACATTGGAAATAAAGTTTAGAAAATTATGTCAGGTAATGACTCATCAGGTGTAATATGCTGTAAAGATTTATCCAGACTCAATGTGAACGTTGACAACAATAATGTTCATGTTCAAATGTCTCATAATTAATGCTTCAGTCATTTTTATCATGTGGTGACTGAAGCTTTGGTTCAAGCCAAATCACTTTTAAACAGAGAATAGTATAGCCGTTGCTTCCAATTTATTCATAGACTCTAACGAAGTGGGTACATAAGAATTTTCCATCTTTTCTCCCTTTTAGCCTATGAAACTAGCTCAATATCACTAAAATAGGAAAAACTCGTCCAATGTTTAAATGCCACTTAACAGCCTTTAACTGTTAGGATATCCGATAAACGATGTCATCAAATGAGAATCATTAAATAAAGGGTGGAGGTTAATTTTGAAAGCTTTAATTGAAGACGTGGAACGGTTTTTATTTATTTATCAATATTTATTATTAATCTCTATTCAGGTGGAATTATATATATATATATATATATATATATATATATATATATATATATATATATATATATATATATATATTGTGTAAATTTAACTTGTTTTAGAACAACAATATCGCGAAAATTTTTCCGCGTGGCTATTCTGTAATATCCAAATTATTTCACTTACTAATGCTGACATATTTTGCCTCTAAAGTGTCAAGCGCCGTACGCCACTAAAATCGTGTGTAAACACATGATTGATTCAGTTCGTATCACAGGAACCATAGAGAATGTTTGATTTTATACACTGCATTCGTAGGCAGAGAATCTATGCAGTTTTATTTTGAAAAGAGTGAGATAACACGTTTTTAAGCTTAATTCAATATAAATTGTTTTACAAAGTTGATTTAATATTTAGTGTGTAAAAGTTATGCTGTATTAAATTTTAATATCAGAGATAAAAAAAATTACAAAAAGCATTTCAAATTAGAAATTAAACATCGCTTTTCAAAATAAACAATGTCCAATCTATTTTGTATTTAGTTGTGAAATAGTTCTAAAATATATTTTAATCTTATTGCCTTTAAAAGTTTTTAATTATACTATTAATACAAAAGAAGATAGATAAAAATAAATGGATACTATATAAAATGAAATACATTTATATATATATATATAATATATATATATATATATATATATATATATATATATATATATATATATATATATATATATATATATATATATATATATATATATATATATATATATATATATATATATATGTATGTGTGTGTGTGTGTGTGTGTGTGTGTGTCAAGGTTTTAGTCTCTGTTAACTTAAATTTTGATTTTAGCAAAATTAGAATCTTTTATTTTGATTTTAGCATTAGTAATACATTTAAACTGGAATTAATACTTTCAATTCACTGTAAATATCTTTTTACAGTAATACACTGCTATATACAAAGGCGGGCACACTTGGGTGATCAACCCTATGCCACAACAAAGCCAGAAACTGCTACTCATTTTTCGTTACCCAGCGGGCACCTGTGAACCAAGTCACGGAGGCGAGTAGCGTTACCCGCGCCATACCGCCACAAACCCTTTTATAGATTGGGCCACATTCATACTTCATCACAGAAGAAAGGACAGAGAAACACAAAGAGAACAGAGAAAAAAAGTAACATCCGTGCCCGAACCGGGATTGAACCCAGGACCTATAGCTCAGGAGTCAGGAATGCTAACCACTCAGCCATCGGTCGGCGCATGAGATATTAAATATCTTTGTTTTTTTAAATGGTAAATTTTCTGTTAAAACTCGGTCTGAATGTGCATTTGTCACTGGGAGCCTCTTTTCTAGAATACAGGATGCCTAAAGCCGCTAATGAGTATACACTTCGCAACTTTTTTTTCAAAGTTATGTTTCTTTAACGCAAAAACAGATTCATAATAGATGTTTATTATTTTTTCAGAATAATTATTAAATAGTATTCTATAACTATTTAAATTTAAAATTGTAGTTTTCTTAACATAATCTGATTCCTAGTGTCTATATTGATCCTAAATATCTTAAAATTATACTTTTTAGAATTTTATCTTAAAAAACCTATTTTTTCTATAAAAAAAATTAATAAAAAAGCAGGTGAAACTATAAATAATAATATAATAATGTTACAGAACAAAACCTTTTAAATCTCAAAAATTATATAATTTCATAAATATCTAATATCATTCATCAATTGAGTTTAATTCAATATGAGTAATACTTTCTCGTTAAAAATGGAATTTGAATATTGTTGATTTGTTTAAATTGATAATGTTGTTGACATACGCTTAAAAAAATTAGTTCAATAATGAGAATACAAATAAAAATGTAAAAAATATTTTATTTTTTAATAAATCTTTCCTGTAATCTTTTACAATCATAAGAATATTGAATGCTAGCAAAATTGATTATATAATGAAAATATTAACATACAATATATGCCTAATTAATTTTAAAATTTCCAGTTTTTTGTTTCTTTATCAGAATTATCCGTGTTAAAAACACATTTTTAGCATATTATATGTATTTTTAAATAATTATATGCTAAATATTTTTCATATATTTTAAATTAATGATCAACACAAACATGATTTTTCTTCCTATTTATAATATTTTTTCTTAAAGTCATGTTTTTAATGTGTTGGGCAGTGCATCAAATTACTTCATTCATGTGCCCATGAGTTTCCATTTTGAGTTGACACATAACCAGATAGCATAAATTTTATTCCCATTCATGCTTGTATATTTGGGAATAAAAATATGTTTTAGGTTCTATATTAAGAAAAACAATTTATTTGTGTTTAATGTGGCAGCTTTATTCTCTTCTTAACCAAAGCAAGATTTTTTAAATTTATATATTCGCTTAACATGTCGTATATGATACTATTTCTTCGATTTTGTATAAAATTTGGAGAAGTATGTTTCAACTGTCGATGATGGAGATGGAGTTGAATTAGTATAAATAAGTATTTATCTCGACATGTTTATGAACCAGATTATAGTTCATTCTGTAAATCTTGTATGATATTAATACAAAATGAAGTTAGAGTCTAATTTTTCTTTCTAAACATAAGATTATGGAATATAAAATGCCATAAAAAAGAATGCAACATCGATTAAAACAAATAATTTTCCCAGCGATATTTAAATTTTTCATGAGAATGAAAATAGAGCCACGACCATTGAGCCAGATCGGTGGTAAAAATTGCGTTATTTTCTTACCCATGGCAACAACTCAATCGGCTTCAAAAATCACGTGATTCCAGATAGCAAAAGTTTATATAAGACCCTACTTCAAAGTGAAATTCATATAGCTCTTTTTGCTGGGTAAGTTTGTTTTTATGTGTATTTGTATTTCATACTTGTGTAGGTTAAATTTTCTAAATTGATGCGTGACCTCTGTTGATAAAAATTAAATTGTTAAATGCTTTCTCTTGCAATTAACAATTTAAATTTTAAAAGTTTTCAATGGAGTTAAAGTAAAAGTTTTATATTTTAAATATTGCCATACTAGAATTGAAATTAATAGTTTTATCGTGGAATTATGAATATCTTAATTTAGGTTAACTGCAGTAAGCATTCATTACCTTAAAATATTTATTATTCTTTGGAGTAAAATGTCAGTTATGTATTCGTCAATTTAATGTGATATAATCAGTAAGAAATATAACCGCCATTGAATATGCCTTTTAAAAATTAACTTAATATTTTAATAATAAATGGTATTACGGTGCGTAAAGATATTTGTTTAAACTTTTTACGATATATAATTTACAACCTGAAACTAACTTAAAACTTTGAAGGCTAAATTCTGATATATATTCTTGAGCATTTCTCCACGTAACTTTATATGAGTGTATTATTGAACTTTTTCCTAAATTCGTTGTGGATAACCTTGACATTAGCTTCATTTGTAAAATGCTCAAAATATAATTATTCCCTTTATTTCTATATTTGTACTAGTTTTATCACAAAATATAGAATTCGCATAAACAATTTAGCTGGTTTCTTTTCTTAAAACTCAGCATTAATTAGAGCTCTGAACTTCCGTTCGATATTGCATGCGTTCAACTTTCCTTTTAAACGGCGGTTTGGGAAACGTTTTAGATTTTAATTAGCCTTCGATACATTGTAATTAGAATTAGGGTGAAAATACTAATGTCAAATGAACATGGGAACCCCTTTTAATATCTGTGCAAAGACTCAACCTCTTTAAAGAAATCATAGTTTCCAGATTTATTAAAATATAAACCCTACAAAACAGTGTCCTCCATGCAGCTTTTTGTAAAATTTAAATCAATAAAATATAACTCTAGGGATATGTTGTAAGTTATATTTCCTTAAATATATAATGTATGAATGTTAACTTAAAATTTTATATTAATTAGTTGAATTTCTTAAGTGCTTTGCACATTAGTATTGTATTCGGTATCCAAATACTCGTATTCAAATTTAAATTTAATTATTTTAACGAAGTAGTGTTGTTTAATATTGGATAACCTCAGTAAACTCTATATTGATATTTATTTCTTTTAAATTCTATTTTGGACTTGCATATTCAGGGGTTTGGAATACATTTTGAATTCCAGATCTCAATCTAATTAACCTCCGTGCGCGAAGAGTAACTGTTAAATGATAATCCAAAGTTAAAAAAACTTGCATAATGCAAAAATAGGATTTCTTTACTCTCAGTTGGTTTCATGAAACTTTAAATTGAAGATGCATTTTACAAATTTCTATTTTAAGATAATATCAAACATTTCTTATCTATTAAGGAATTGTGTTATAAATTAGTGACAGTGTGTTAGAACATGGTTTCTCAACATTTTTACTTTTCGTTAAATGTAATTAAAATTTAATTTCTGTTAATTTTAGAATTTTCCACAGATTTTGTAATTGAAAATACTTAAGCATTTTACCGATCAATTTATTCCGAATAATCAGAATTGTGTATCACCAGTTAAGAACAGTTTCCTCATTTATAAAGAAATATTTTAAATGAAGGATAGTAGAGTTTATGAAAATGTAGAAAATAATGGAGTAGAACTTTTAGTAGTTTTTCATAAATTATTTGTTAAAATTATTAAGCTTCACCACAGTAACATAAATCTGCGTAAAAAAGAAACAAATTTCATAAATTTATGAAATATATATATTTATATTTTGCTATTGAAAACTCATTGTAAATCGTACAGACATAAAACTTTCCATGACAATAACTTTTGTGAGTCTCAATTTAATTTTCAGGAATGTATATATGCACTTCACATTTATCACAAATTTCTAGGTTTTGAGATTTTACAAACTTGTCACGAATATAAACAGCTAGAACGTATGAACAAAGTTCTTCATACTATATTTCCTGCGTATTCTTCATCCCAATTGACCCATATTACTAAACTTTAAATTCTTCTAAATACTGTTATAAAATAGAGAAATTACCGAACTGAATTTTCGACTTACTAGCATTAAACTTAAATTTAGCTCACATGAAATTACTCATTATTAGATTTTGAAATTGACGTTTAGTTTAAGCAATTTGAAACAATATCAGCAGCATAATTCACTACAAATGTTCGAATGTGTATTTGGGTAATATAATTTTAGTTTTGCTAAACTGCATTGAAATTTTTGAATGATTATTTGTGATTTTGTTTTTTGTTTCGCTTAACACACATAAAAATTTGAGCAGGTAAGGAACAAAGAAATGCTTATTCCATTCTACAAAATGTAAACTGAAAGTTTAATAAAAATTCCTTCAAAATAGTGTTAAATTTGGCTTAATTCTGTTAATCTTTTAACACCTTTTTAATAAATTTAATATTCAGATTAAAATCTTATGTTCTGAAGATAATTTAGAGAACATGTTTTATGAAAAATTGATAATAATTTCTGATTCTCAAAAACATATCAGTGATTTAATTCGTAAATCTAGAAGTTTAAGTAAAAAATTTAAACGTAAATTTTATTGAAAAATATCAGTTTCTTTTGCAAACTCATGACTTGCTTCAACGTTCTTAGAAACTCGATCTGTAGATACTGCAATTTTATAACACTCAACTTTCAAATACAATTTTCAATTTTTCTAAGTATTATGCAACTTCAGTTTTAAGAGCGTGAGCGTTGACATTTTACTTTTTAATATAAATCATAATAGAAACCTCTGAATTTGCCATGTATGTTTATTTTAAGAATTTTAGATGAAATTAATTTTATTGTCCAAGATTAGTGCGCACATCTGCTTCTATAAAATAAAAACGAATTTTTTCCTCTATGAAGCAAGATATTTAAAAAGTAGTGCATTTTATTCTAACATTTCCTTTCAAGCAAATAAAAGGGAATTTGTATATACAAATTAGAATATATTTTGATACAATAGGAATATATACTTTGAAGCAATAGAAAAAAATATTAAGGGATTGGTGTGACTCCTAAGTTCAGTATTAAATTTATCCCGATTCTATTTTAATAATTTCGCAGCAAATCACTCAAATTTTCTAAAGCAAAACTATCTAAATTGTTTCATAGTCTACTTATTTAATTATGAAATTTACTGCATTCATGAATTAACCCCCTGCCAGTGTCGCCCGAATTCAGTTCAGGCAATTACTGCGTGCAGTTTTTGTGATGCCCGAACTCAATTCAGGCAGAAGAAAAATTAAAGTTTCTATTTTATGAAGTCCGAACTGAGTACGTTTCTACTTTAGGATACTTAATTCAGTATTTTTCTAATAAATGACACAAGTAGTCCTAGTTTTTTACCAATTCCAACTTTGTTTCTGAAGGTAGTCCATGACTACAACAACACTAAGGAAGGTGTTAAGGTCGCGATCAACATCTTAGACTTCCCGGGTACTAGAAAAGGAGGTAAAAATTATTACTAGAAAATATTTTTCCATCTGCTACACAAAGCGTTATATAAATAACTACTTTATTTTGCATACTTCAGCAGGAGTTGCGAAAAATATGATCTTCAGAAAATCAATTGTTGAACTAAATGAACCAAATGTTCAACTACCAGGACCAGGGCGTCCTAGTGTAAGCTTACTGCGCCTCACAGGTCGAAACTTTCCAGAACACATCCCATCAATTGGGAAAAAATCTACTCCAACCAGGCAGTGTTTTATATGCTATCATAAAACCGATGAACAAGGGAAGAGAATAAGGCAGGAGACAAGAGTTTATTGTAAACATTGAAATATATAGGCTTTTGAACAGTACCTATTTTTGGGATGTAACATACTGTAAAAGATTTGTAAAATTTATGTACTGAAAATCATTGTTTTTTATATTATACTAGTTATATTTGGCTTCAAAATTTCGTTTAATTTGCTCAATATGAATAACATGTATGTATAATCGTTTTATGTGTATGTAAAAATTATAGAAGTTATTGTATTTAAAACTTTTGTAATAAAAAAGCATTTTCTAATTCTTATAATAATATAAAGAATAAAATTAAACAGTCGAAAAATTTCCCATTTTTGGTTAATTTTTCTAAAATGTCAGTTAAATGATTAAGAGAAAAGTTGGGCTTAAAACAAGCCTGCGAATGAGTTTGATAGCATTGACCTGAACCCATTTTGTATTACTGAAAGTGTTTAATCCTTCATAACTTTCTGGCTTAATTCGGTAAACTCACAGGTCAAGGGTTTGGCTTTCGAATCATCGGTTTCTGGAACAGTATTTTATTTTTAGAAAGGAAGTTCGTGGTTTGGACTCCAAACTAGGTGCCGATATTCGATCAAAAAATCATCAGCTTAGTGCGATAATCATGCAAAAAAATTGGCTGACGTGATTAGTTTTAGATTTCCATAATGCAGTCGCCAAATAATTTAATCTATGCAAATTAACAGAGGTTAAAGCAGCTAAACGCCGCTGTTTAGAAGCTGATGTGACTGAGCTCTGAGTGTGGGATCCTCGATTAATCGTATGTAAAAAGGTTCCAGCATTTAAGAGTAATTTGGAGTAAAACTTACCATGGTTCATTTTTTGCTTAGTTTCTATACAAATGTCTTCACGTTGTCGCCAAATAGACAAATTACCATATGAAAAATTTTCTAATTAATACATTTATAATGGAAAGATTCTAAAGTTTACTTAGATATATTTTTAAGCTTTATTAGTAAAAAGAAATAATTTTAAGAATGCTAGGGGATAAACAAAATGTAGTTGTAAAATTAAACGAATTATGTTAAGAATTTGTTACTAATGACACTTGAACTAACCCGCTATGCCTTAGCTATGCAAATTTAAGTCAATTGGGAGCGTCTTTCGTTTTAATCACAGAACCATGAAGGTGAAAGTACGATTTTGCTCTACACACATGCCATAGGTACCCGGTTATAGGTTGGCAACCATTCACAATTCATTCATACAAGGAAGAAACAAAGACAAGATAGAGAGAACAAGCATATCCATGTCCAAACCGGGATTCGAACCCAGGACTCCTTACGCAGTCAGGCACGCTGACCACTAGACAAGTTGGGCGGCTAAGAATTTGTATGACAACAAATGTTTGTACTTGAGGGAGAATAAAAATTGACAATAGACATTCAGATTATCCTTAAGTACAGCTATAAATGCATGGGGAAATAATTTTATTCAATAGAAATGTAAGAAGTAAATTCCTTTACTAAAAAGGGAAATTTTCAAAATGTTAAGCGGGAAAAGGGCTTGCGAATAGAAGGCTATATAAAAGTATATACAGTTAGTCACAAAAGTCTGTACAGACTAAATTTTAAATTAAAAAACACTTTAAGCATTAAAGTGTATTTTAATCACACACACATTGCACTTCTTATATTAGCTACAATTGTAAGCTTAAATAAAAAGTACATAACATAAGTGTAATACTTTTTACATCTTGACAAAAATATATTTTCAAAAAAACTCAGAAATTCCCTCCAATAAAGTCTGCGTACACTTTCAAAAAAGCAAAATATAAGTTTTTTAAATTACTTCAATACTTTGTAGAATATCCTTTATTCTTCAAAACAGCTTCTGTGTGCAGACATCTGAGCATTGATTGAGCTAATTTTTCAGTGTCATCCGACGTAAATGTCACCCATTCTTCCTGCAATTTACCAATTGGCTCATTTCGCGACCTAATACTGTGTTTTAGAATTCATTTTTCCAATTTTTCCCACAAATGTTCGATTGGATTGAGGTCTGGTCACTGTGGAGGAGTACGCAACTGTCTTGGAGTGTGATAGAGGAGATATTCCTTCACAATTTTAGCTGCATGTTTCGAGTCGTTGTCTTGTTAGAAAATAAAGGTATTAGAAAAGTTTAAATTTCGAGCACTGTCGTACATATTTCTTTAGAATATCCAGATAAGCATACTTATCCATGACTTTATCAATAATGTGAAGATTTCGAACTCCTTTCGACGACATACACCCCTATACCATCACACCGCTAGCTCCATGTTTGACAGTTATATTTAAATTTCTCGGATTCAGTTTTGTTCCTGGTTTTCTCCATACAATAGGATGGCCATTAACTTTATATATTGTAAATTTAATTTCATGTTACCAAATTACATTATTAAAATTTTCGAAGGACTTTTGAAACAATGTTTTGGCAAAAGCAATTCTTTTCTATTTGTCTCGGATGTCTGGCATAGACCTATGTCTGCGTCCATGATAATTGGCCTTTCCCAGCACAGTTTCAGGAAAAATTCCCTTGTTGCTAGTCAGTCTTTTGCAATGCTTGATGCAGAATGTTCAGGATTTTGTTTAATTCGTAAAAGGATTTTTTTCTGCGCTAGCTTCTGTCTCCCACATCTTGGTATTACAGCAAGACTACCAATGTCAAGATAGTTTTGAACAACTCTTTGTACACTAGAAAATGGTTTTCCAATGGTTTTACCAATACCACGAAGAGTTTTATCTTCATCTCTCAATTATATTATTCTCTCGTAACTAAAGGAATTTGTTTATTGGTTGTCATTTTCGTCAAAGAAAATAGAAATAACTTCCAATCAACCTGAAATTTACTTTGGAAGTCAATGATCTTGAAAGTGTAACCTTTGTATTCTCAAGTTTGAAGTAAAAATGTTAGATAAAAAAATCCTTCGCCTCCTTTGCGTTGTAGCAAACTTTATTGGCTTAAATTTCCGGCCAATTATCTTTTAAAAATTAGTGTGCATAAATTATTAGATATGTAAATATTAGTTAAATAATTTCAAAAAGTTCCTTATTAAAACTAAATATTTAAAAAATAAAACTTTAAAAAACTATATACCTTTTTCGCATCTTAAATTTGGATTCGATACTACTTTTTCTTGATGTACGCAGACTTTGACTAACTGTATGTAATAAAATGCTAGTATTTGAAGAAATATTAGCTTTTTGAAGTACAAGAAAACTAACTTTAATGTTAATATCTCTAAGGCAATACTACATTATATCATCTAAATACAGTACAATATAATTTAATTTTAAGATTCAATGAAATTTACCTGCGAAATAAACTCAAAACATTTTTACCAATATACAGCAGTTACTTCAGGATTTTCTTACAAAAATTGTACCGTTAGTCGCGACTTATATTTTTACACTATTTAATTTCCTAAAAGATTGTGAAGCTAAAATCAGCTTTCCTAAAAACTTGTTTATTTTTTAAATATGTTGATGTGTTATAATAAAGAGAAGTTTTTTGTTTTACATTCGTAACATCTTCAGTAATTTAAAAATTTCTTTTCTAAGCAATTAATGTTTCATAACGTTTCCTGTAACAAGTTTTCTCATTGTGCTATCAACTACGTACTTTTAATGACTTCATTGAATTAATGTTAAAACTGTTCACACCTGTTATTTAATGTACTTTTGAATAATTAGGAAAGATTAACAGCTTAGTGATCGGGTATTCTTGGCTTGAACTGAAAGCTGGTTGACTTGATTCCGTAACTTGCTGTTGGCACAGATAGTCCTTATTTTGACCTTGCGCCATTAAACCTAACCAACCAACCGTATCTCGGTGTGGTTCTAGGCAGTGTTAAAACTTCAAATCTTCGGCCCCAGTTGCATAATGCCTCAGTGACAAAAGGTGACTATAAGGAGACTATTAAAAGATCGATCAGTGTTGGTTTGGATAGACAAATTTTGTATTTCACAAGAAAAATAATTACATAACATCTATTACTGTAGAACATTAGAATTTGACTGCTCCAAATTTGGTTTATAACATATGGAATTCAAATAAGGTAATTCTTAAAATCAAGAAGAGGAACGAAGAACGTGTTTCTTATCTGTTAACACGAGTCAAGTTTCAAAATTGAGCAATCCTAATATAAATTGGTCAACTGAATGAGTTTTTCATGGTCCAAGATAGATTTGAAGTATATCTGACGACCAATATCTTTAAATGCTATTATAAGTTGAAATTTAAATGCTAAAATTTAAGCTGATCAGGTAAATGAATGGTCAGTGCTCATGTATATAGTTCAAGAGGTCATAGGTTTGAATCTCAGATTAGAGTTGAATGCTTGAAGTGGTCCAGAATCCACTTTAATCTGGAGGTCCTGATCTAACCAGCCCTCCGACGCAGAAAATGTCAGTAAAGCGACAAACAAAGCAACTAAATTGGATAAATTTAAATGAATATCTGTTGTTGCTTATGACACTTGGACTAGCCAAGCTCGCTATGCCTTTGGCAGTGGGAATTAAGTCAATAGAGAGCGTCTTTCATTTGGATGAGAGCACTACGAAGGTGAAAGTACGACTTTGCTCTTTTTAAGGTGCCTCGTACTTTTGAACTACGGTCAGGTGACGAGGCCACACCTGAACTGGCACCCTCCTCCCCACATCCACGCCACACCAGCGGAAGGACTTTGGACGTCGCATATTAACGTGAACACCCCCTCAGGGGTTTACCTTCTTTAAGTAAATATGGGTGTCGCAATCCCAAGGTACCCTAGCGATCTGTCCTCTTCTTTCTCTTCTCCTTTCCATCCCTCAGGGGTTTACCTTCTTTAGGTAAATATGGGTGTCGCTATCCTAAGGTACCCTAGCGATCTTTATCCTCTTCTCCTCTACTTTTCTTTCTTTCTTTTCCTATTCTTTGTCGTCGTCGAGATCAAGACTTCTTGCTTATGTTGTATCTTGCTTTTCAATGGGATTTACGTCCATTTTTTCCTTTGGTCTTCCACCCCATATGTTGGCCGTGTATGGCGTCCCGTAAGGAGGAAATTGGTGTCCTGGGGTCCCTTAGCGTTCCCTTTGGCCCAGGCTACTCTGTAGACGGGTGGCTGGAGTGAGCCCGCTCTCAGTCAACCGGCTGGTGCTATGTTAGGAATGTTATACCCCTTGCATGGTGCTGTAGGGCTAGTCCTGCCTTCTGGGTTGTACATGCTCGCTAGATCCTCAACCCAACATGTAGTACTATATCCTGGTGATACCCCTAAGGTAAGTGCCGAGGCTGGCTATTGCCAGAGCCGGTAACTGCCTTCCCTTGTTGGGCTCTGTGATGAGCGGGGGCCCACTGGGATGAACTTTTCTCTTTCTCATGGGTCCAAAAAATTCTGGCCACGGCGAGGGCCTTAACTCGTCACAAATTGATAGTAAATTTGACAAAACTGGAAATATTTATCCAAAGTTCATATTAATACAGAACAACGAGGGCATGCTTAAGCAAATGTCACCTTTCAAAATTCTCAAACAGATTAAGGCAGTTGCAGGAGAACCTAGTAATGTAAAAAAGCTAAGATCCGGAGATTTACTAATCGAGAGCTCATCTGCTCAACAATCAAAGTCTCTTTTATCTTTAAAAGTTTTTGGAGAAATTCCCATCATAGCCTCAAGTCATAAATCACTTAATCAATGTCGTGGTGTAATTTCAGAGATAGACCTTTTATCAGTATCTGAAACTGAGATCCTGGAAGAATTAAAAGACCAAAGAGTTTGCAATGTCCGTCGAATCACCATCCATCGAGGTGAAGAAATTTTCCCCACAAAAAACTTAATATTAACTTTTGACTGTCCTAATCTTCCCAATTCAATAAAAGCAGGTTACCTGAATTGTCCTGTAAGACCTTATATTCCAAACCCCATAAGATGCTTTAATTGTAATAGATTTGGACACTCTAAAATGTTTTGCAGATCAAAAACTACATGTACTCGATGCTCAAGTCTGGAACACCAGGAATCTGACTGTAAATCTGAACCATTTTGTATAAACTGTAAAGAAAATCATAGTGCATCTTCTAAAACCTGCTCACACTGGCAACATGAAAAAGAAATTCAACGGATAAAAACGACGCAAAAAATCTCATATCAAGAAGCTAAGAAACAACTTCAAAATACAACAATTAATTTCAAGAAAACATATGCCCATGTACTGAAAAAAACAGTATCAACTGCTGTACAAACAGACACTTCATCAATCGCCTTTTTTAAACCTGGAACACAAAGCAAACCTACTACAGAGAAGTCTATATTTATAAAGCCACAAAAAACAAGTGACTCTGATAACAGAAAAAAGCTTAAGATTAAAGATCAATCAAATGTAACTGCTCTTAAAACCAGCCTTCCTACAGACAGCCATAGTGATATGGATACTGATATTGATAATTTTGAGTTGATTGCGAAAAACAGATCACGCCACCGTAAAAAGAACCCTTCATAATGGTGGTTCTTCTTTCTTGGAATTGCCGTGGACTCCCCACGCATATATCTGACATTAAAGACATAATAAATTCATACTCTCCTGCTTGTCTAACACTCCAAGAAACCAACTTGAAATCTCATACTACTTGGAAAATAAAAGGTTACACGCCTTATCGAATGGACATACCTGATGATTCTGTATCAGGAGGGGTGTGCATTCTTGCTTCGAATAACTACCCCCACACAGGATTTCCATTACGTACTTCGCTGCAAGCTGTGGCAGTTGAGATACACATTAATTCTCGAATCACTGTCTGTAACATTTACTTACCACCACGTAATGCCATTCCTCAAAGCAACTTAAATAAACTATTGCAGCAACTTCCCGTCCCTTATATATTAATAGGTGATTTTAATGGTCATAGTGCTCTGTGGGGAAGCACTAATACAAATTCTCGAGGACGACAAATTGAGCAACTAATAACTGATCACTGCCTCTGTCTGCTAAATAACGATGAAAAAACTCACTTTCATGCTCCTACGAAAACATTTCATTCCATAGATTTGGCTATTTGTTCTCCTGTTTTATTTCCTCATCTGGACTTGACCACTGAAAATGATTTGTATAACAGTGACCATTTTCCTGTAATCCTTACTTTTGCTGATCCACCTTCTAATGGCTTACAACCTTACAACCTTCAAGTATCACAAGGCAGACTGGAATTCTTTTGCAGAACTGGCAGTTATTACAGAAGAAATGATTACAAACACTGATATAAATGATGCTGTTATTAAAGCTACAAATACTATTATGAAAGCTGCTGAAATATCCATTCCAAAATACTCCTCTCGTCCTCGAAAACTGCGGAAACCCTGGTGGAATGAAGCCTGTGCAAAAACCTACCGTGAACAAAAAAAGTTTTGGAATATTTTTCGAAGACATCCTACTACCAATAATCTAATACTTTTAAAAAAGCGAAGGCTGTAGCCCGCAAGATTCGCCGGCAAAGTCAAAGGGACTCTTGGATACGATATACATCAAATATTACCTCTAGCACTCCTAGCAAACTTGTTTGGAAAAAGGTGAAAGCAGCTAATGGCTTGTACCAAGAATTCTCTTTCCCGATATTGACTACTAACACTGCAGTTTATTCTTCTCCCGAGGATGTAGTTAATAAAATTGGCGAAGCATTTTCTAGTGTGTCCAAATCTGACTCTTACACACCTTTTTTCCAAGAGTATAAGAGTTGTACTGAGCAGATCAACATAAATTTTAATAATTCTGAGCAGTTACCTTACAACTACGAATTTCACATGTATGAACTACAAAAGGCTCTATCCAAGACCCATAATACCAGCCCTGGTCCCGATGGAATTACTTATCAAATGCTCCGCCATCTAAGACCAGTCTCTCTCACCAATATTCTGTTCCTCTTCAACAGAATCTGGCAGGAAAATACTTTCCCTTCTATGTGGCAAGAAGCAATAGTCATCCCCATCCTAAAACCAGGAAAAGACCCTAAAGACCCATTAAGTTATCGTCCTATAGCCATAACAAGCTGCCTTTGTAAAACGATGGAACGCATGGTAAATAACCGTCTTGTTTTTTACTTAGAAAACAATAGGTGTATACCTCAGCAGCAAAGTGGCTTCCGTCAGGGTAGATCTACGTTAGACAATATTATTAATTTGGAAAATGACGTTAGAACTGCTTTCGTTCGTAGGAACCATCTTGAATCAGTATTCTTAGATATTGAGAAGGTCTATGATAGAACCTGGCGCTATGGTATTATTCGGACCTTACATGGTTTTAATCTCCGTGGTAACCTACCACTTTTTACTCAAAACTTCCTACAAAAAAGAAATTTTAAAGTGCGCATTGGGTCTGTTTTATCTAGATCCTTTGTCCAAACTGAGGGCGTCCCTCAGGGTAGTGTACTTAGTGTAACATTATTTATTGTTTTTATTTCCAAGGTTTTATCTATATTACCTTGTATTAAAAGTACACTTTACGTAGATGACTTACAGATTTCCTGTCAAGGTTCAGATATACTTTTAATTGAACGATAACTACAGATGGCTGTAAATCAAATTACTGACTGGTGTGACAAAAATGGCTATACCATTTCACCAAGTAAGAGCAGTTGTATTCATTTTTGTAGGAAACGTGGCCTTCACCCTGATCCCAATATCCAACTTCAGGAGGTATCCATTCCTGTTGTTAATGAGATACGATACCTTGGGGTAATTTTTGATAACAGACTTACCTTCTTGCCCCATATATTACATTTGCGCAAAAAGTGCCTAAAACATACTTAGATCTCTTAACATACTAAGTTCTTTCCAATACTTCTTGGGGTGCTGATCGAACCTCATTGTGCAGAATATACCAGTCTATCATATTGTCCCGTATCGATTATGGCAGTGTGGCTTATGGTTCAGCTTCAAAGTCTGCCCTAAAATGGTTAGACCCAATTCATCACGCTGCACTTCGCATCTGTAGTGGAGCGTTTCGTACCTCACCTGTCGACAGTCTCTGTTAACTGCAACATACCTCCTTTAAAACTACGACGCATTAAGCTTTCCCTTAATTATTATTTCAAGAGTTTTTCTACTCTAAACCATCCACTAAGGTTTGCAAGAGTTGACTCTACGTTAAAGAGACTTTTTAACGCTCGCCCTTCTTGCACTCCTCCCTTTTATGCTAGGATTCAACCTCTTATAGAGGAAGCTAATCTTCATTTAACTCCAGTCGAGATTGCTGACTACAATAGTATTCCCCCATGGGATTTTCCACAAATATGCTGTCTAAACAATTTTTCTCTGTTTAGCAAAGAACATACTGATCCCATAATTTTCAAACAAATTTATGGTATTCATCGGAATCAATTTCATGATTACTTCCCAGTCTTTACTGATGGATCAAAAACAGAAAGACACGTCGGCTGTGGCATAGTTTACGGCACTAATGTATATAGCTATTGTCTTTCGTCAGTCTGTTCTATTTACACTGCTGAAATTGTTGCCATTTTGAAAGCTCTTAACATAATCAAGTGCTCTCGCAGCCGCAAATTCTGCATTTATACTGACAATATGAGCATTATGAAACAGCTTAATTTTTCTCAACATTTTCATCCCCTGATTAATAAAATCTTAGTTTTGTTAAATGAAATGTCTCGTAGTGGTTTCGAAATATTGTTTTGCTGGATACCTAGTCATGTTGGTATTACTGGCAATGAATTAGCAGACTTAGCTGCTAAAGAAGGTAAAGACCCTATAGACCAAGCAATCCCTTATACAGATATCAAGCATTCAATCTCTGTACATACGCATTCTATTTGGCAGAACTCTTGGAATACGCAAGTAACAAATAAACTTTTCGGTGTTAAACCTCACATTCGGAACTGGAGTAATATATCATACAGACGTGCTGACGTTATTTTATCCAGACTTCAAATCGGTCATACTCGTTTGACACATAGTTACATTTTATTTAAGGAACCTGCACCTCTGTGTTCGAGTTGCAAAATAGTTTTAACTATATATCATATCTTAATTGAATGTCCAAATTTTAACCATCTTCGTCTTACCTTTTTCCACAACACTGTTTTAAATTTACTGGACTTGATTGGGGAAATACCTCATCCAAATCTCTTTGCTTTCTTAAGGACTATCAGAATTTTGCACTGCTTATAACGCATTCTCTTTACTCCAAAAAAATTTTTTAATAAGATTCAAATTTATAATCTTTTACTGCAATAAACTTGTTTGCCAATTTTATAATGTATATTTTATTCTAATTTCAAAAGTTTTTTAACCTTTCGCTCGGCGCAGTATGTCCTTTTTGGATTTTGCGCCAGAAAAAGACAATCATCATCATTAACGTGAACACGTCCCCAACCCAGAGGTCTAGCAAGCCAGTGAAGGAGAGTACACCGTGGTCACCCTCCCAACCACTGGCCGCGGCAAGTGATGCTTCACTTTGCTGGTCTTACGGGAAGCGGCGTGAAGCTACTGAGCCACTGGAGCTCAAATGAATATCAAAATAGCATATGCAATTTTCTAATTAGGCAGGAGACATTTAGATACACCTAAAAGTTACTGTGTAGAATGTTCAGCGAGCGGAAAATGTAGACGAATATAGATTTTCAAAATTTGAATAATTCTGTGTAGTTGTAAGCAAGAATACAATCGTATTAAATACTAGTTATAAAATTTCTCTTGATGTAGAAATTAAGATTAAAATTAAGCTCTTTTTTTAATTATTTAATCCACAATATTCTTTCAGTTGATGGGATTTAGATGTGAGGAAATTGTTTAAACTGTGTTCTGTAAAATGTTATTTCCTTGGAGCTCGTAGTATTAACGACTCAAGATCCACGTGACGCTTTCATTCAGCTTTCTTACTTATTGCAAGTCACTCCTTTCGGTGTTTTAGATTCGACTTGATTTAAAATTTTACATATTTTTTAAATACTCAAAAAACGAGGTTTTATTGTTTAAGCAAACTAATTTTTCAACTTAAAAATTTAATTCTAAATGAAAAATTTCTCTTTGTAAAAATCTTATTTTTTGTCATATTTAATGGAAATTAAACTATTATAAATTACGTGAGGAAATTGTAATAAGACAAACTAGATTGAGATTCATTTTGCTCCTAGCAAATCGGATTTTTATTCCACAAAAGAAAATTCGTATGTCATTAAAAAAACGTAAACTGTTTATAAAAACGTGCTTCATTTAATATTGGTGAACGAACAAAATTACGAGGTTTAGTTACGTAATATTAAAATCTCGTTCTCGAAAAAAGTGCAAAAACTTAAATTATTAATTAATTTTTTAATATTCAACAATATATCTGCAGAGCTAAATTTTTCAAGCTGCGGATTAAAGTTATGAAAGGATTATCTCACATTTAGGATTAATGATTATTTAATAGATTTTAAGAAATCTCTATTGTTGCAAATTTCTTATTTTTTCATTTAAATGTAAGCTTAGTAGGCCTTCTAATTTCATTCAACTACAAGGTATTCTTATTTATATTTTCTTATTAGTATTAATTTGCTTGAAATTTTCCCTAATTCTGTCATCCTATTAAATTTATATTCGGAGACACATAAGCACATGTGACTTAGAATTACAAAGTTTAAAAATTTGTATTTCTAAGTTTACTGGCCTCTTCAATGTTGCACGAAATACTAGTTTAAAGATGTGGTCCTTCTAAGAATCTTTAAACAAGTACATATCCAATGAAGATCAATCAAGAACTTTAATTATATACCTTATATTCAACGTCTGTTATTGCGCATATTTTAATTTTTTTTAATTTAGAGAACGATTGTAATTTTTATTTTATCTTATTCCATATGTAAATTAGAATTAAATAAATTTTAAAAAAATCATCCTAACTATACATTTACATAAATAGCTTACAAATATTTTCCTCTTTACAGATAATTCTCTCTCTATCTTCAAAGTTGAAAAAATAAAACAAAAATGAAACTGCGCAGTGGAAAAGTGAAACCTGATACGGTGCCGCCTCCTAGGCCATATCGTAAGAATTTTTACTTAACATTTTAAAACTGTCTTTTCTTAATTTGAAATTCACAATTCATATACCTAATTATAGTGCGTTTTGAAAATATAAATTTAAATACATTTTAAGTAATTTCATGAGTGCCAAATTTATTTTCAATTAAGTTATTTAATAGAATTTGTTCTATTCATTTATTTCATTTGATATTCTAAATTGCGATGCATCTAAATAATGCACTCAAGAACATTGGAAATAGGGACATCGGATTGAAATGGAATGTTCGTAATGATATAGACGAGGATCTCTCAACATTTAGGCAATTGAACCAATACAATGTGCATCTCAACAGAAATATCAATAGCGCGTCTCAGTCTCCTGGCTGAGCTGGTAGCTGAATAGTTAGCATTATTCCTTCTTTTCAACAGTTTCTGGATTCGAATCCTACGTCAGGGTTGGATGTTTGTGGTTCAAAATCCAATTTAAATAATAATCTTGATCTAATGAGTTGTCTGCAAAAATGACCGCTGAGCGACAAAAAGCAATCTATTCCATAAATGTCAAAACAAGGTATGCCATTCAATTCATCGGACGATTGATGTCCCAAGTCAGATGGGTTGACAAGTCTTGATACGAAGTTCATATAATATAGAATGAGGCGACGACATTTGGCGTTTCTGCTGGTGTCAGATAATATATCAGGGACAAATGAAGCTAGTCGTTTGGCTATAGAAGGTGTGAACATAAAGTACGTAGTCTTAAGCACTTCGATATGTACGAAAACGAGTATTTTTCGCTTGACAATTTCTGCTGTTTTTAGAAAAGATTAATTTATAATGATTATTGGAGAACCATTAAGATGGTACATATAACTAAAATTAACCAGCTGTCTTAGACTATGTCCCCAGACCACTAAACCAGATGGCCGAGCAGTGCAACGTGAGATAGTTAAGTTTTTACCATTCACCAGGGCATCTTCACGCATATGAGGTTGTCCTGCTCCCAGAATGAACCATCTTTCATCCATTAACACAATGTTCGAAATTTCTGCCTATGGATCTGACTTGGCACCACTGTAGACGATGACACAAGTTTCTAGTGTTAAAGGCAACATACATAAATAGGGAGTTTAAATTACAAATGCCATCTCTGCTCTCGATTGTAGCGTAACGAGTCCCTGGGCTCCAAGAATGCTGGCAGTTTGATGATTCAATCCTCTCGACTAATTTCTTGGATGGCTCCATCGGGACACATAAATGGAGACAGCATCTCATGTCATTTGCTCCTAACCTAATCTGACGGTATTCCGAGCGATAAACTTGAATAGCAATATGAATTGACTAGTATAGTTTACAGGTTTATAATTGTCATTGACTTTCTGCAACAATTTGTTACAGTTGATCTGACAGATATCAGATCTTTAAAAAGGATAAGCCAACAACGGGGTTAAAATGAAGTCTCTTTCGGTTGACAGTGAGATGTGTCTTACACGACTACTTGCCATTCGTCATCTAGTTAAGTACTAAGAATTAGAATTGTAATCGAAACACATATAAATCTTCAATTCACCAAATATGTAGGAATAACTTTCCAATTGCTGCTCCACTATAGAATTAGTGGATTTGCGTATTTTCTCCGCATTAATAATTTGCATAAGCGATATTGCTAAATTTTGCGAAGTTTCATGGTTTTGCCTTTTGAAGTGCTTCCACTGTTCTTGAGTGTATGTAAAATTATTACCATTAGATCAATAGAGCTTGGACTTCCAGATAAAACAATAGACCAAAACGAAAAAAATCGATTGTTTGCCAATATTTTTACATTAAAAATAATTTTTTAATTTATTTTAATAGCAAGCTTTTCTATTAAAAATAGTTAAAAATTCAATTTTACTCAAGAGTATAAGAGACAAATTCTCTTTTGTAAAATAAGTTCGTATACAGTCTTTTGTAAGTTTTTCTTCATGAAATAGGCCTACGTTAAAAAGTTAAAACTTGCTTAATGTAGTCAAAAATTATATCAATCTTATACTCAGAACATGCGTTTGTCGCAATTCGTTCGAGTTGCGTCATTAAATTCCACAAATCAATTGTACTCAAATTCCTAGATTTCTAAGATAGTCTTTCATTTTACTGTATGAAAACTACGAATTACGATACAGAGGAATCTTATTTTATATTTATGAAAAATAAATCAAAATGTATTTTCAAACAGAAAGTGCTATTTCGCTTTTATTTTTTCTATGTGTTTATTAATAGTCATAAGCATGAGGCCATTATTTTGCTTACACATTTGGAAAGAAGTGGCATCATAGTCACTATCAAAAACAAAATTTCCACTCTTAAGACTATTCCCTCAAATTTTTTTAACGAAAACCCAAACCATTAAACACGATATTTCAAGTAATGAAGATGTTTGTATGAAACTTATGTGATTTAAAGATACTTAGTTAAGAAATGAAACAAAATATTGAACTTTTTAAGATTAAGAACTTTTTAATTTATTTTTAAAAATGAATGTTCAGTAAAATTGCATAAAATATCTGTATTGCTGTTTATTTTTAGCCATATTTTTATACATCACTACTTTTATTGTTTCATTTCAAAGAACTGTCACTTGCTCAAATTAAGATTGTTGCATTGCAGTTTTCTATAGACAATTAGTCTTAAAATTTCACTAAAATTTGCTAAATTAAGATTTCAATACAGGTTTACTGTGCGTAATTAAAATTTTGGCTACTTTTACAGTTGACAAAATGTTTATTTGTACACTTCAATTTTGGAATTTTATTGCAAAATAAAATGAGTTAAGTTAAAATTGCAGAAATATATTCTAGTGAGGTTAAATAATAAAAGATGAACAAAAAAATCACAAACTTTAGTTGAATAATGAATAAAACTTTATAAAAGCTATACAAAGAGTATTCGTACACATACTTAGTGACAAATTTTTAACATAATTGTAATTATTTTATAGAAAAAAAAATTAATGTATGCATTCCATTGGCTTTTACAATTGCTTCAAGACGTTTTGGCATTGATTCTATAAACATTTTGGTGGTTTTTTATCTATTTCTTCCCAAGCTTCCATGAGTGCTTCTTTCATATTCTTTTTACTTGTAGTATTTTTATATTACAAGCACATTATATAACAACCTTGTTTTAGTAACTATCACTGTGTTTTGGATCGTTATCTTGTTGGAATCGGAAAAAGTTTCTGATACCCAATTTTCTAGCACTATCATGTGAATATATCCAAAAAAATTACCTATCATGTGAAAAATTGCATGAAATGATAGTAATACTTGCCGGAGATATAGATGTACAAACACCTTTTGTAAGAAATTATCCAAGTTTGTAATATTTAGATTTTATTTTTAATTATTTCAAAAAATTTTTTTCGTTTACTTAGAAATAAACTCCCGCTCACACATCGCAAGGAATAAAATAGCTGCTTATATATTTCTAAACTTTAAAAAAGTGGTGTACAAATAATCATTTTGCCTACTGTGTCTTGAAATCTATTTGGAAACAAGATAAAAAGAGCATAGACTGATTACATTAAATAATTTTTAAAGAGTCTTAGTCTCTGAATTCTCTGTATATGCAGTGCAAAAATTTTTATTTGTATAACCTACACTTAGTTTAGCATCTCTTCTTGCATTGGTGTGCAAATTACCGATAAGAGACAAACTAAACCAAATGACAAGCACTGAGAATTCAATGAAATTGGGCAAATGCTGACAGTTATATGAAACTGTAGTTTCAAAAGATTTAAAGCAAGTTTCTAATGTGCTAATTTGCGATCAAGAAGTCAAATTTTCTTTTGATTTCTATAAAATTTAACTATTTAATATCAGCTGAATAATTAAACTGTTAGTTACTAACTTTCTGTAAAATTACCAGTCTTTCTGAGAAATGTTTGATCTTCAAAACATCAACTCATTTCTACAACGAGTGAAATACAAATAGGAATTGTATTTCTCTCAAATAGAAACGAATGTCCTTCACGACTTGAAGTTGAGTTAAAACAAACAAGCAATTTATGTAGTCTAGTAATAAATTGCAAACTACTAGAGCAACAGATAATTAATTTAATTCCTACTAGAGCAAATCATATTTTTGGGAGCGCAAGCTCATACAACGATCTTTTAAAAAATCATTCTCTACATGTGGTTCTAATGTGCAAATTTACGATCAAGAGGTCAAATGTTCTTTTCACTTTTATAAAACTTAACTGTTTACTATTAGGGACTTGACACTCCTGCAAAATAAGCCTTTATGAAAAAATTTTGTTTCTCCTAACATCATAACAGGGAAATATGAATTGTATTTCACTAGTATAGAAATGAATGTAATTCGTGTCTTGAAATTGAATTCAATAAATAAGTAATTTTAAATGATCCAGTACAAAATTGCGCTCTACTACAGCAATAGGTAATTACATTTAATTGCAACTAAAGCAATAAATAATATTTTTAGATGCGAGAAAGATCGTAAAATGATCATCTAAAGAATAATTTAAAATTTAAATAAGATGAGTTTTATAAAGCCATCTTATATAAAAACAAAATTTTTTAGCTTAATATATTATTGCATACTCAACATGAATATCAATCCCTAAATTTGATTCGTTAGTGAGACCTAAAACTCAGCTGGTGAGTAATGAAGATTCTGGCCTTCAATTCACCAGTTTGTGAATTTGATTAGCATCTGACTCTAACGTTTGTAGTGCCTCGGAGTTTAAACAATAGGTCACGGTTAAATTAATTCTTTTGTTAAATATCCACAGAAGATCTAGAAACTTTAGTAAACTAATCCAAATTTTAAGTAGGACCGAATATTTTGCGGTTTTTTTACATGGAATATAAGGAGTTTGATTTTTAATTTGAAAATGTTGATTCAACAGTTCACGCAGTTTTCCAATGGTTCACAATCTACTTTCCATACTTAGGGGCTATCAAATTAGCCTTCATACGTAAAACCCTGAATAACAAAATTAAGTTAATACAATTGGACCCTTGTAAGATAGCAAATCATTGTAACATCAAATCATAATAATTCAATGAAAATGTAAAAAATTTATTTTTTCGTTCAACATATTTTATATTTAATAAGTTATCCTGTATTTTCAACGAAATTTGAATTTTTTATTCAGTAAAATCTAGGATTTAGAATTAAAGTTACGCTTTCAGTTCGTAGAAAATTTTGCTAATTAAGTTGAGACTTCAAAAATAATTTGGTAAAGGTAGTTTTTAAAAGTTTAGTCACTTTAAATTAAAACTCCATAAAATATTTTTCACAGTAAAAGAACAGTCTTCTACCAAGTGTACAAAGCCTAACTTGAATTTTGATGGGTGCACATGCGAATTATAAGCGATAAAACTAGCTTGTAAATAGTTTTGTTACTTTTTCCGTACACAATTTTCCAATATTGTCTTTAAAGGTCCTCTACATTAGTTGGAATTGGTGTTCTAAAATTAACAATTTTATAAAGATATTGGGATAAGTTTAAAACTGGTGCGATAATTTTCTAGAATTCTGAATTATGCTGCTGAATTATCTAAGTAGGTTTCAATCTATATTCATATTTTTGATTCCATAGAAATGCCAAGGTGGATATTTTTTAAAAATCCTTAACTGCTTAATAAAATTGCTGAAATATTAGGTACTTCCAGTTTAAATAAAAAAATTATTAATAAACTTGTGCAAAAAGAATTGACAACTTGTAAAAGAATTGGATGACAAAAACTTACTCAAAGCATCTCAAACTGATAAAAATATATTCTGGGGCTGGAAAAACTACGTATCAATAAAATCTTTTTTCATGATGGAAGAAATTAGTTAATGTGTGCAAGTTATACAAGCATATGAACTTGCACATTAATAGGAGACAAAAGTATATTTTTGAATGTATAGGTGGAGGTGAGAAATCAAGTAAAAATAAACTGGTGATCATGAAAAGAACTAAAGTTAATGTGCAAGTTACATAGCATAGAACTTGCTCATTAACATAAGTTAAAAGTATATTCTTGAATGTGGAGGTGGAACAATTAAGTAAAAATGAACTGGTGATCATGAAAAGAACTAAAGTTAATGTGCAAGTTACATATCTTTAATGGCCAAGTTCATATGCTAAAAGTATATAATTGAATGTGGAAAAATTACGTAAAACTGGTGATCATGAAGTCAACTAAAGTTAATGAATAAGTTATGTAGCATATGAACTTGTCCGTTAACATCAGATAAAAGTATATTCTTAAATGTGGAGGTGAAGGTGGAAAAATTAAGTAAAAATGAACTGGTGATCATGAAAGAACTAAAGTTAATGTGCAAGTTACATAGCATTGAACTTGCTCATTAACATAAGTTAAAAGTATATTCTTGAATGTGGAGGTGGAGCAATTAAGTAAAAATGAACTGGTGATCATGAAAGAACTAAAGTTAATGTGCAAGTTACGTAGCATATGAACTTGCCCGTTAACATAAAAGTATATTCTTGTATGTGGAGGTGGAGGTGAAGTTGGAAAAATTAAAATAAACTGGTCATGAAAAGAAATATTTAATGTGCAAGTTATACATAGCAGATGAACTTGCCTATTAACATAAATTAAAAGTATGTTCTTGAATGTAGAGGTGGAACAATTAAGTAAAAATGAACTGGTGATCATGAAAAAGAACTAAAGTTAATGTGCAAGTTACACATCTTATGTTAATGGGCAAGTTCATATGCTAAAAGTATATAATTGAATGTGGAAAAATTACGTAAAAATAAACTATTCATGAAAAGAAATAGTTAATGTACAAATTACATAGCATATGAACTTGTCCGTTAACATCAGATAAAAGTATATTCTTGAATGTGGGAGGTGAAGGTGGAAAAATATTACTTTAAAATAAACTGGTGATGAAAAGTAGTTAATGTGCAAGTTACATAGAATATGAACTTGCCTATTAACATATGATAAAAGTATATAATTGAGTGTGGAGGTGGAGGTGTAAAAATATTACTTAAACTGGCACATTAAAAAATATTTAATGTGCAAGCTAAATAGCTTATGAACTTGCCCATTAACATAAGATAAAAGTATATTCTTGAATGTGGAGGTGGAAAAATTACATAAAATGTACTGGTCTTGAATAGAGCTAAAATTAATCTGCAAGTTACATACATACATGCAAGTTACAAGCATTTAGAAGTATCGAACATTACAGCTATCAACCGAAAAAATGAGGGGTTTTTTTTCCTCCAACCTAATGTTTAAAAAATAAGGACTATATATAAACATGACATCATACATCCAGATTACAATCGAGCGTATTCCATATATTTTGTAGTGATTAATTGTACTGGATTTATTGTAAATAGTGATCTTGATATTGACATATTTTAGTTTCATTACATAACAATATTCTAAATTTTATTTAACGTGTCTTTGTGGCGGAGTTTGTCTTAACCAGGACCTTGAGCAATTAAATTTCACAATCATTTGTGGTAATTAGTTTCTTGAAACTGCCGATACCATCACAAAATGCTTAATTTAAACAAATAATATTCGTAATGTCTTCAGAAATACATTGCACAGCTATAATATACAAATAAACATAAGCAAACAATTTTGTATCCTCGAATGATTCCATATTCCACTGATAATAACCTCGTTCTACTTCCTCAGCTGTGAAAGCTAATGGACTCTTTCTATCACCATTCATACACAGTACAGGCTTAAGTTCTTTTCGCATCTCACAAATATGTTCAAATAGTTATTTGGAAAATATGGCCTTTTCAAAACAAATGAATCATTTACGTAATTTATATACATTTCATTGTTATGAGAAATTTAAAGTACAAGATTAATTCCAATATCTAGGAAAAGTTAATTTTTGGAATATTAAAACTGGAATACTAAATTTATATCATCTTTAAAACAGGAAGGCGGCGCCTCCCAGCAGCAACAATCAGGGCGATTATTATGAATCAACCTCGAGTTATTTTAAGAAGATACGTTCCTACTCCACCCCCATCTCCACCCCCACCTCCTCCAGCTCCAAATCTACCTTCTCCTCCAACTCCTCCACTTCCACCTCCCCCTAATTATTCACCTCCTCCCCCTCCAGTTCAAAGTCCGTCTCCATCTCCACCTCCACCTCCAAATTACAGTCCGCCTCCACCTGCAGATCAACCTCCCGTATTTTCACCTCCAAGGAGATTTATTTTCCCATCGCCACCTTCACCCCCTTCACCTCCACCAATAATTGCTCCACCTCCTCCTCCACCAATAATTGCTCCACCTCCTCCTCCACCTCCAGCTGGTTCTGTACAGACGGCACTCAGGCGGAGTAGCCGAAAAAGGTACCACCCATTTCGCTTCTGGGTTGGTGAGCGGCTCAGGTACGTCCGAGACAGTTCTGGAAATCTTGAACTAAAACATTATTCGAGTTACTTTGTGGAAGCGTAATTTTTTATTATATTCTAAAACCTGAGCCGCCTTATGTGACACCTCCATATTTTACGATATCTTATTTATAATCTTTATTCTCTAAAAAGAGTCAATCGAAGTCTGTATGAGTCGAAGAGTTCTAAAGTTGAAGCAGGAAGAGAACAGCATTCAGTTCTGTGAGGTGTGGAATGTCCTTAGGAAGTTGGATGTTACTGTGCCGGAGGGGAAGCCTTGCACAGATCCAGGCCAATACGATTCAGGAAGTTAATAATACATGATTTTGTGCATTAAGTGTGATGAACTGATGATACAGCGATGGAGTGGAACAGTGTTGATCATTGATTCTGGTTTCCTGACATGCACATTTTGAAGTTAATGTACAGTCGAAGATGTACTGGTCCAGATCCCTGAAGCTGTGGCAGAAGCAAATGTTCGAAGATCTCCCGAATCTATTAAAATATTGTGCTGAGGCAGTGTCGCCTGTAAGGTATTGTGAAGTAAGAGGGTTGACAATTCTCTCTCGGTTGAAACCTCTGGATAGAGGTTAAGTTCTTCTACCTTCGGTGGATAGTGTTCCATAGTATTGTCCACTGGTCAAGAGCGAGTTTCCGAGTGTTATGGTGAGGTGGGATTTTGGTCGTTTAACTTCCTTGGGAAACTCCGTTTGCGAGGTTGCAGCTTTGGCAAGGTTGTCGGCCATATCATTTCCAAGGTCATTACGTGTTCTAATTCACTGAATGAAACAATTAGCTGAGGTATCAGAGGCCGGTTTGAATCTGTTGGATGGTGGGACTTCGATGTTCGTGATTCAGCATTGCTGCTATTCATGATTCGCTATCTGTTAAAATCGTAAGCTGCTGAATTGATTCTTAAGTGCATAGTCGGTGGCCTGAAGGATCGCAAGGGATTTTGCTTCAAAGACGCTGTTGGGGTGGAGTCTTTGAGACTAGTTCGCCATCACTTCTCCTTTGAAGCAGACGAAGGCACTGCTAACGTTTCCATTTAGTTTGGACATGTCTGTGAAGTACTTAATTTCATGATTATGTACTAGAGTAGTTGGTTTGTTGGAAGTAAATTAGGTTTTTGTAAATATTCTTAGGATGAGAGATGGTGGTATTCTCCATGTTATAATCCATCTGTTGTATATGTTGGTGATTAAATATGCAATCCTGTTGTAGTCTTAAGATGCGTGTTTCGGCTGCCTCCATTTCCGCCACGATGTATAATGGTAGAATGCCGGAAATAACGCAGAGGGCGTGCGACGTGGTAGTTCGGAAGGCTCTGCTGATAGAGAGTGTGAATTGTCACTGAATGCTCGGGAAGAGCCTGATCTTGCGAGTAGTCATAGGCAGGGCACAGAATGGGGTACCATAGTCTATAATTTCTTCTATAACTGCTGTAAAGGATTTTTAACATTTTTGGCTTAAGTGCCCAATTATTGCCAGTCATGCATTTATACTTGGTTGCAATAAGGATGACATTGTTCTTGATCTGTTGAAGATGTGGGACGAAAGAGTTCGTTGTCGATTTTATTTCCTAGATATTGTGTTATGGTGTATTTAGGGATGTACTATTACCATTGATGAAGAATCTTGGATAGGATTTCGACGCCGCAGGCGGACAGCCTACTCGCGAAGCGAGTGTAAGGCTGTTAATGTCCGCTGCGTAGAAAAAACCCATCACGGAGAGGCAACAAGCCACCCCCGTCGGGCCTGGAAATGAGAGCTGATCCAGTAGCCGGTTTGAACAGACGGGTTATTGCTCTGACTGACCGATGTTCTGGTCTGCCATCTAAAGTCTCTGGGCTCGATTCCGGAACAAACCAGACAAGCCACTCCGCCAACCCAACGTGTATGCATCATTCCCCGTTTATTGAACTATTTTCACAACACAAAGCCCGAACGCGAGGCGAGGCCCACGCAGTGAGCGTCACCTTTACATGCGCGGGCTGGGGTATGAATGCATTCATGGGGGACTTTGTGGGAAAGTGAGCCGTATTTACGCTAGTCTAGAGGGAAACCATGAAAACCTCTAGAACTCAACCCGAGCTGACTTGCAACTCTACTGCGGTTACAGGAAGAGCTGCAGTACGCTCTATGACGTTGGTCTTGTTACAGTGTAGGTTTGGTCTACGGAATAAAAGTTCAAATCGTTGACCTCTTCCTTTGTCTAAGTTTGGGTTGGCGGACGCGGTTGAATTTTCCTTGCTGTGGTGGTAATGTTCACTTCAGTTTTGCAAGGCATCATTCTCCCGTGTCCTATGTGACCGCAAGTGATGCCGCTATCTTCTGGATTAAAGTTTATCACAATGATTGCGCACACACACTTGCTTGTTATTTTCCACAGTGTGTTGATCATTGACCGTCTGAGAAACCACAACTGTGGCCGATCAATGTCAACTATCACTTTTGCGTTGGACTGTCTCTGAGAGCACACATTTGCTTTGGTGGCACTACACTAAAGTTTCTTTTGAAACAACCGCAGCTCCTGCATGCCTCCAGGCATGTTGTCGACTTTGTCACTTGACTTGAGTCCTCTGTATGTTGATCATTGACCGTCTGAGAAACCACATTTGTGGCCGATCAATGTCAACTGTCACTATTGTGTTGGACTGTCTCTGAAAGCACACATTTGCTTTGGTGGCACTACACAAGAGTTTGTATGGAACAACCGCTGCTCCTGCATGCCTCCAGGCATATTTGTCGTCTATGTCAGTTTGGCATTGAGTCCTCAATCTTGCTGGTTTAGAAAGCTGTGTGTCGTTACATTCCAGGTCGATTGGGCTCTTTAGCCTCGTCCCATCCGATATTTGTCCTTGTTGTCCACTGCGTGGTGGATGTGCTCCTCAGTCAGGTGAGGCGTGCCTTTTCCTCAAGTTGGTGAGGGATGCCAGATGTGTATTTTATGTTTGTTGTCACTGTAGTCCTCAAGAAGGTGAGGTCTGCCTTGTTGTTTGTGGTGTGTTGATGCATCTGAAGCACAGGGAACCTTAGTCATTTGTGTTATCTACCGCCACCGGTTTGATAATTTCTAGTTTTTTGATAATATTAATTAGTCTATTTTGCGCTGTTTTATTGTTTAAAATTAGTTTGCTCCATGCTGGTAAGTTGGCGTCCGTTGGCCTGTTTAGATGTAGTGCTGATGTTAGCGGGCAATCGAATGCGTAGTGTTGTGGGTTTCCTTCTTCCCCACATATACAATCTCCTGTTGTGGCTTTCCCCAGCCTGTGAACGAAGGTTGGGAATTGGTCGTGGCCTGTGAAAAATTGGGCTAATTGTTGCTGGCCCATTAGTCGCTTTGTGTTCACTTTCGAGAAGAAGGTATATGTATACCTGCCAGTGTCTGCTATGTCCCACTCTTCTTGCCATCGATTCAGGATTTCTTTTAATACTATTTTCTTTAGGTGCGACTGAGGTAGCTTTATTGTGTTCTCCTGTGGCATTTGTGTCACCCTTTTTGCTGCTATCGGCCTCCTCGTTTCCTAAAATTCCTGTATGTGCTGGTACCCAGTATAGTTTAACTTCGTGTTTGGCTAACTCGATGAGTAGTGTTTGCGTTTTTTTTAATGAATTTATTCTTCTGTGTTTAGCTAGTGCGTACAGACTTGACAGACTGTCCGTATGTATGTGTGTACTGACTGGGCGTTTTTCTTTTATCCATGTTAGGGCTGTGTTTATTGCATAAATTTCTGCTTGGAAGACCGAGTTGTTTCTGTTCATGGGCAAATGAGTGGTATTTATTAATTGTGTATTATTATATACGCATATTGCCGCGCCAACACCATCTTCTGTTTTAGAACCGTCCGTGTATATGTTGAATTGTGGCGATAGTGTTTGTTGTATTGTTGTAAAAGTTACATAATTTTCCATAGTTTTTTCAGCTGGGTGAATTGGGTTTGTAGCAGCTTTGGTTTGATAATCTTCTGTTATTAACATCTGAGATCCTATTTGCGTGTCCTCATTGTGTCTAAGCACGTTTGCCACGGTCGCTTCCCTTAGTACCTGGAGATGAAGTGGTATCACAACCGCTAGGTCGTTAAGCGCTGCTGTTGAGGTTGTTTTGTAGGCCCTCGTAATTCTCAGTAAGAATGGCCTTTGCACTGTCTGTAGTTTTTGTATTGCCTGTTTTCCTAATTGTGTTCCCCACACTGATGAGGCGTATGTGAATATTCGTTCCGCTACAGTGTGATACCAGGTTTTTAGAAGATTTGATTTAATTCCCCAGGCACGCGGTGCTACTCTAATAAGTTGTCCATGTGCTGTTATAGCTTTTTGTCTTAGTGTGTTTATGTGTGCGAGCCAATTTAAGTTTTGGTCCAACGTCACACCTAGATACTTAATTGTTGTGACCGCTTTTAGTGAAATTCCTCCTATTCGGATGATTGGTTGTCTTTGTAATTTGTGCGGTTTGGCAAACGTGATTATGTTGCATTTGTGCACTGAAATTTGCAGTTCATGTGCATTACACCATGTCTCAAAGGTAGTTACTGCCCTCTGTCCTATTGTTTCTAGTATTTTCCTTGTCTTTCCTTTAACGCTAATCAGAAAGTCATCAGCGAAAGCTGTAATGTTGACTTCTGGTGGTGTTTTATTTAAGTAGTCATTAGCTATGACTGTCCAGAGTATTGGTCCCAGGCATGATCCTTGTGGACAGCCTTTGTATATGTTTTGTGTCGCTTTTGCAGTGCCCCAGTCATATTGGACTGTTCTGTTTGTTAAATAGGTGCTTATTAGATTTATAATTGTTTTTGGGCAGTTTAGGTCTATTAATTTAGTGTTTATATCCTGCCAGTGAACCGAGTCGAACGCGCCCTTAATGTCAACTGAGATTAGAAGTGAGTATAATTTGTTGTCCCAGTTGTGTCTTATCTGTTTAGTAATTTCCTTGAGCGCCATTTCACATGACTTACCTTGTCTAAATCCGAACTGTCTATTGTTTAATTTGTTTTCTTTCTCAAGGAAGTGTATCAGTCTTTGACAAATAATTTTTTCTAGTATTTTGCCTAGTGTCGGGAGTAGGCAGATTGGTCTGTACTGTTTGCAATTGTGAAATCTGAGTTTCCCTGTGCTTGCGTTGTGCGGAATGTTGGTATGTTGCCTTGAATGTTAGCTCTGTGGAGATCATTCTCTATTAAAAATTCTATTAGTGTGTTTCCTCTTTCATCTTCAAAATTGTATCCCCATAGCTGAGATCTTGCATTGAGGTCTGCTCCTACAATAAATGTCTGGTGTGTTCTATTATTGGTTACCATTGGAGGGCTTCTGCCAAGTCTCCATATGGTCTAGCATACTGTGTGCCTATTGTGATGTCTCCTTCCTGTGTTGTTAGTGTTGCAAAAACTGCTGTTTCTGTGGGTGGTAGTATGTTAACGATTGTTGTACCTGTAAATACTAACCACGATTCTTTGTTGATAGAGTGACTGTACGTCCAATTGTGCTGGGCTTTCCTTCATTAAACTGGTGTTGGTCCTAAACTCTGGTGCCCGCCCTTTCATCGGCGGCGGCGACGACGACGACTCTGGTGCCCGCCCTTTCATCGGCGGCGGCGGCGGCGACGACTCTGGTGCCCGCCTTTTCATCGGCGGCGGCGGCGGCGACGACTCTGGTGCCCGCCCTTTCATCGGCGACGACTCTGGTGCCCGCCCTTTCATCGGCGACGACTCTGGTGCCCGCCCTTTCATCGGCGACGACTCTGGTGCCCGCCCTTTCATCGGCGACGACTCTGGCGCCCGCCCTTTCATCGGCGACGACTCTGGCGCCCGCCCTTTCATCGGCGACGACTCTGGTGCCCGCCCTTTTATCGGCGACGACTCTGGCGCCCGCCCTTTCATCGGCGACGACTCTGGCGCCCGCCCTTTCATCGGCGACGACTCTGGCGCCCGCCCTTTCATCGGCGACGACTCTGGCGCCCGCCCTTTCATCGGCGACGACTCTGGCGCCCGCCCTTTCATCGGCGACGACTCTGGCGCCCGCCCTTTCATCGGCGACGACTCTGGCGCCCGCCCTTTCATCGGCGACGACTCTGGCGCCCGCCCTTTCATCGGCGACGACTCTGGCGCCCGCCCTTTCATCGGCGACGACTCTGGTGCTGCCCTTTCATCGGCGACGACTCTGGTGCCCGCCCTTTCATCGGCGACGACTCTGGGGCTCGCCCTTTCATCGGCGACGACTCTGGCGCCCGCCCTTTCATCGGCGACGACTCTGGCGCCCGCCCTTTCATCGGCGACGACTCTGGCGCCCGCCCTTTCATCGGCGACGACCCTGGTGCCCGCCCTTTCATCGGCGACGACTCTGGTGCCCGCCCTTTCATCGGCGACGACCCTGGTGCCCGCCCTTTCATCGGCGACGACCCTGGTGCCCGCCCTTTCATCGGCGACGACCCTGGTGCCCGCCCTTTCATCGGCGACGACCCTGGTGCCCGCCCTTTCATCGGCGACGACCCTGGTGCCCGCCCTTTCATCGGCGACGACCCTGGTGCCCGCCCTTTCATCGGCGGCGGCGACGACCCTGGTGCCCGCCCTTTCATCGGCGGCGGCGACGACTCTGGTGCCCGCCCTTTCATCGGCGGCGGCGACGACTCTGGTTGCTAATCCAGTTGTTGTAGAAAGCCCTACTAACTATTTCAGCTCTTATGTCAGGTAAAGGAATTGCTTCTATCCAGGAAGAATACCGATCAATGCAAGTTAGGCAGTATTCCATGCCTTCCGAAGGTGGTAGTGGGCCAATCAAATCTATATGTACTACACTAAATCTTGCATCTGGAACTTGGTATTCTCCAAATTTTGACTTGGTGTGTCTGTTTACTTTGCATTTCTGACATCTGATACATTTCTTTGCCCATGCTGCTACTTGCTTCTTCATATTTGGCCAAATGAATTTTTCAGTCATCTGTTTGATGGTGCTTTTAACTCCAGGATGAGAAAAACCATGTATTTGTTGAAACATATCCATTCGAAATTCCTCTGGAATGTAAAGCCTAATATTTGGTGTTGAGATATCACACCATAGTGTCTTTCCTGATGGTAACGTTGATGGTTTAAACTGTAAAGAGGGGCTTTCCTGCATTAATTGTTGTAACTCTTTATCATGCACCTGCTTTTCTGCTATGGCATCATAGTCAATGATCGAGACAGATTCAATTCACGATAAAGCATCAGCAACTACATTATCTTTGCCTTCAATATGTTGAATATTAGTGGAAAATTCAGAAATATATTGAAGTTGTCGTAGCTGCCTTGGTGATGCTTTTTCATTTTTCTGTCAAAATGCAAACGTGAGAGGCTTGTGATCAGTATAGATGGTGAAATCGTTGCCTTCTAACAGATGTTTGAAGTGTTTTACAGAAAGGTATATTCCCAATAGTTCTCTGTCATAGGTACTATACTTTCTCTGTGTATCATTCAGTTTTTGGAGTAGAAAGCTATTGGCTTCCAGCTCTTATTTTCATACTGTTGAAGTACTGAGCCAACTGCAAAATCTGATGCATCAGTGCAAAGTGATAAAGGCAATCCAGATCTTGGAAATGATAGAAGAGCAGCTTCAGCAAGATCAGCTTTACATTTTTCAAAGCTCCTTATTGTGTCATCAGTCCAAGGTACTTTTCTGCGGTCCTTCTTTTTTGCTCCTTTCAGCAGTTCATGCAAAGGTGCTTGGGTCTTTACTGCATCCTTCAGGTATCTTCTATAGAAATTTATCATACCAAGAAATGATCGCAAGTCATGAATAGTTGATGGTAATTTGTAGTTTGTAATGGCTTCAATTTTATCTGGTAATGGGCGAGAACCTTCTGCAGTGATTAGATATCCCAAATATTCAACTTGGTCAGCTCCTATCACTGATTTGGAAATATTAATTCGAAGTCCATATTGCTGAAATCTTTCAAACACCATTTTTAGATGCTTTTTATGCTCTTCTTCTGAAGAGGAAGCCACAAGTACATCATCAAGATAAGGAAATACAAAATCCAGTCCAAATAGTACTTCCGTAATGAAACGCTGAAAGGTTGAAGGTGCATTTCTCAGACCAAAACTCATTACATTGAACTCATATAGCCCAAATGGAGTGGTTATGGCAGTTTTTTGTTTATCATTCTCAGCAATAGGTATCTGATAGTATGCCTTTACTAAATCTATCTTAGAAAAAATTATTTTATCCTTCAGGATATAGTGGAAATCCTCGATTCTAGGAATTGGATACCTATCTGGCACTGTTTGTGCATTTAATCGCCGATAATCGCCACATGGTCTTAATGTACCATCCTTCTTATTTACTAGGTGTAGTGGACTAGCCCACTGAGATTTAGAGGGTCTGATAATGTCATTGTCCAGCATAAACTGAAATTCTTGCTTTGCCAGCTTCAATTTATCAGGTGCCAGCTGTCTCGCCTTTGAATAAACTGGTTGGCCAGTTGTAATGATTTGGTGCTCTACACCATGCTTCACAACTCTATTTACCAAGTTAGGTTTGGTTAAGTCAGGGTAAGATTTAAGCAAGTTGAAATATTTGGAGGTTTTGTTGACAGTACTGAGATCATAATTTCCTTCGATAGAAGCAACTTCCCCCTTTGTTGAAAGGTTTGTTACCCCATCAATTAATTTCCTGTTGTGTATATCTATTAATAATTTAAACTTTTGGAGAAAATCAGCACCTATGATTCCTTGGTTAACCTTGGCAACAATGAATGGCCACTGAAATGGGCGTCTTAGGCCTAGGTCCAGTGTTAGCATTTTCACACCATATGTTAATATCTCTGTGCCATTTGCAGCATATAATTTATATTTAGAGACTTGGCACTCACCTTTTGTTTTAGTCCAAGGGAGAATTGAAACATCGGCTCACTTATCAACAAGAAATTTGCAACCAGTTTCTCTATTCCTGACAAATAAGCGGTATTTGCGGCCCAACATTTCAGCAGCAGGACTCGCCGCAGCGTCTACTGCTGGGACTGGTTTCCCGACTCATTCCAACTGCATGGCTGTATGCACTTTTCGGGGAGGCATTTCTTCCCGAATTTGAAGTGGTAATAGCAGAATTTCCCTTGTGGATTGTAGCGGCGTCTCGATCTGCTACGACTCCTACTCCTCTGATGGTGATGAGGGCTACGGCTCCGGGACTTTTGCTGCAGCTTCATTGAGGCAATTTGGCATTCAAGAGAATCAATTTTAGCCAGGAGTTGGTCCACTCCCACAGAGTCCTTCTGTACTGCCGCAACATCCATTGTTCTCGGTCCCATCTCAATGATCTTATCAGCCATAGTCGCCAGTTTATCGAGGTTCTCTTCACTAACGATGATGACCCCCTTGACTGAATCAGGCATCTTATCTAGCCACAGCGCGCGCAATGCTTTGTCTGAGACGTCAGTACCAGCGAGGGCACGCATTTTTCTGAGGAGTTGACTTGGTAGCAAGTCCCCTAACTCAAGTCCTGTTAGAAGCCGTTTTATTTTTTTATTTTCGCTTTCTACGAAAATTTGCAGCAGTCGTTCCTTTGCTGCCGAATATTTGTTCGGAAAAGGATCCTTCACAATGTCCCAAATATCATCAAGAATTTTTGGTTCTAGCTGAGCGACGAGGTGGCTAAACATGGTCTCCTCCGAGGTAATTCTACAGATTTTGAACTGTGCTTCAACCTGGTAAAACCATATTTCAGGTTTGTCGAACCAGAACGGCGGTATTTTTATACTCACGCCACTTGCTTCGAATGTTTCCGTGTCGGGCATTTTGAATTATTACACAGATTGAAGTCACACGTCCTAGTCACCAATTATTAGATGTTGTTGTTCATAATATTTAGTTTATTAGGTTGCGTAAAGAACTCAACAAGTTTCAGCATCTAATGGATATTTTATTAGCGTACAGCATGGATATTATCAGAGAGTCAAAACATGGCGCTCAAAAATTAACATGTTTTTTCAAGTACAGTTCGGTTTCCAGTTAACAATGACATAAACAGTTAAAAGATATAAAAGTAAAATTACATAAAACTGAAATATAAATTACTACAATTATTACAAAAATTAACAATAATTACTTACTTTTGAATAAAATAAACTTAACATTTATTACTTAAGGAAATAGAATTAATTTGTTTTCTTCATAACCCTGTCAGACATCATTCAATCAATTTGAGAAAGCTGTTTGACAGGTACATCCATCTAGTGACAAAAATAACAATAACTGTTGTCCTTACAACACCAGCGGTCTGCCTTTGATGGGGATGCCGGTTCAACCCCGACTCATTCGATCAACCACACATATCTACTGTGCTCTGATGCCCCTATCCCAGTTATAAATAAAAAATTGTCTTAGTGTATAGATTAACAATTTGATTGTGGTGTCGAGGTGGAGACAGGTCCAATCCTGCAGCAATTGTGGAACGCCCCACATCGTGACATCACGGTTTGGGGTGCCATTGCGTACGATCCTGGTCACCTCTAGTTCGTATTCACCGCACTATGGCTGCCCAATGTTACGTGAATGATGTGCCGCGGTCTGTAACACTTCCCCACCATGAGAAGGTGCCCAATGTCCTTTATGAACAGGATAACGCCCGATCGCACATTGCTCGCATCAGCCAACATGCCCTGAAAAACTCACAGCTGCTTTCCTGGTCTCCGTGCCCGCTCTCACCTATCGAACGCGTTTGCGACATGATTGGACTCCATTTTCAGACTCCCTCAGAAGACGCAAATCGTTGACAGGGGATGCCTCAGGATGCCTTCAATATCCGCATATTCTGCGAAGTTAAATGTGTTGGTCAGTTCTGTTAATTCTTGAGACAGTTTATTCCAATTGAGTGTTTTTCTATTCCATCTAATGTTGGCTTTTGTTTTCTGACGATAAGTATGAAGTTCGCAAGACATGTTGTTATGGTCACTTGCAGTATATTGGTCTTCAATCGACCAATTTTTTAGGTTGTCTAAATCTACATTTTTAGTTAGCATAATGTCTATCCAACTGGTTCCTATTGTACTATTAAAGGTTGGCAAGCTGTTAGGGTCGTTCACGATATCGAGGTCGAAACTTGATACCAGGTTCAAAAGTGTTTGACCTCTTGAATCTGTGGGTCTCGGACTCCACGCAGAGGACTTAGCATTAAAGTCCCCAAAAATAATCCATTTATATTCCTCGTATAATGCTAAATATGTCTGTAGATCCTCTAATGAACTATCGATATCTTTTGATGGGGGACAGTATATCGTGCTGACTATGTACTCGTTGCTATCAATTTTTAGCTGTGTGATAATCATTTCTTTTTGCGTGGTGATTATGGAAACCTGAAAACTATTTTTAACTATTAGGGCTGCTTTTGGTTCCTTATTAGCTATAATTTTATATCCTTTGGGGATATGAGTTATACCGCAATTTGCCAGTTAGTTAGGGCGATTTATAACGATTATATAACGATTATTTATAACGATTTTTAAAAGATGTTTTTTTATTGGAAAGTATTGGGTTTGAATCTCGACCTTCTCAAAGCTCCGTCGTGGTCGCTAGTGGCGGCTGGAGCGAATTAAATATGTCGTGGTCGCAATTTCCTCCATGTGAAATGATACCTCTGGGGTGGCAGGTTAAGACAGCGAGTTTTCTGCTTGGTGCCTGCTTCTAGATTACAAATATGCACTCTCAGGGCTACGATGGGACACTCACCGGGTGCTTCGTTGTATAAGGCGCCATCAATTCCGCCCCTTGTAGTCCTGAAATCCTTGCTGCCGACTGACTTTTGAAAGAAAATAGAAACGTATTTTTAATTTAGTGTGCTCTTTTAAAAATATTGTATCCTACAACAGCAACGCAAACAGTCATGAAAATAAAGAAAATTCTAAAAAAATTGCTTATCAAATATACTTGAAGTAACTTTTAACAGTCAAACTCACACTATATGTTTTACTTTTTTCTTTAGCTTTAAAACTGTTAATATATGATTTCCTAAGCTAAAATGAAGCTAATGCATGGATTTAGGAATTCCGATCATTTTAGTTGGGTAATGCCACATCTATGGCAACTGTATCGTTAAAGTTTAAAAATTAATATTTGAAAAGTTGATCCTTTTAAATAACTTGTTGCTGTTTAAAAAAATAAGGTTGTTTCTTTGATTTCGAAAAGGAAAAATGTTGATTTCTTTAAAAGCAACAATATTTTAAGCCGTATAATTCTTATTAGTTTTCAATTGATTGATGACTGATTTTATTTACAAATTTATTAATTGTATGGTTATATTAATTTAATATTCTCTTGATGTCTAAAAGTACATAAATATCTTTATATGCTAATTTAAGAGTACGGAACTTTCTTATTTTCATTTTAATGAATATCTTAAGGGTGATGTTTAGATGATCGCGGTAATTTGCAGATTATCTAAGAAATTTGGAGAATACATTGATAATTTTAAAAATGAATTAATTGATTTCACATAATTAGATCTCTCATCTATAATAATCTGCACATAATCTAAATAATCATCAGAATAACTGATTTCTATACAATAACAGTAAATATGCATGAGCAATTTCGGGGAAGAATCACTGTAAAAAGATCAAAGTTCATAATTCTTAATATATTTATAATTTATATATAATAAAAAAATAAATATGTAACTAATGTATAAAAATGTATTTGAATATTTTCCAGATTTAGTAGAAGAGTAAAAAAGTAGAAGAAAAAATGCGATATAGATATACATAAAATAATATTCTTTTATCAAATGATCGATCTTTTTATATTTTAAGGAAATGTTAAAAAGGAGGTGTGATTGTTGATTCATTTATAACAATGTAGAAAAAATTAAATAATAGCAAATTCAATGAAAAATTTTTTGAAATCTTATAATTATTTCCTCAATTCCTTTGAGTTTAAAACTTATCATTTTTTAGCGTAAATAATGTTAGTATTCTGTGTTCAAATAGCACTTTTACAGGAGAAAATTAAATTATTAACTGAAGAATAACTTTTGAGGACTGAAAAGGAATCTCATTTAATGAAGTGAATCCAGCAAACCCGCAACTGCGTATACGTGGGCGATCACCTAGATGGCACGCCCCAGATACACCTCGCCGCTCCTGTATCACTGATATTACCTGAAATCTGCACCTATCGCAATCTTGTTTTCTTAGGGAGGGAGGGTCTTGTGTTGGGTAAAGTGCGCAAGTTTTTTTTTTTTTAAGAACAGGGATTGAATAGCACCTCACAATTTGTAAATGAAACAGATCATTTTCCCATTGCTCCCCATTTCGTGTCGTAAGATAAACGGGCCGCCCATCAGAATTTTTCTGATAACTGAAATTATGATTGTAAATAGAAATCTGAAAATAATTTATAAATATGTCGAATGTTTGAATTCTTACTTAAAAATAATTAAAACCACAGTTTAACGATTTTAAGTGATTTATAATTTTTGCTAGTTAAATTTATTTTAATATGTATTGTGTAATTTATGTTTCCCGAGTCTAGAGTTCCAGAATACTAATATTATGAACGCCCTAAAAGATGCATGTTCTCTTCTGTCTCTGTACTTAAATTCGTTACTTAAATTGGTATCTATAAACGCGAAAGTTTCTTGAAATCGAATCACACATTATTCTATAAATAATTCTCAGTGATTTAGTTTTAAAACCATATATCTTTAAAAATATTTTACTTCTAAATAAAAATATACACACCATATTGGCGTTTGGTTGAAAATGCGACATATTTATCAATACAAAAACTTAAATAAAATATAAATGCATATAAATAAATATTTTCGCATTATGTTTTTTACGGTTCATTTTAGATTTTTTTATAGTTTAATTTAGTTACATATTTTTACTCGTCTGTCGGCTGATAATATTTTTACGAATTAACTCAACAGGACAGGCATAAGTGACAAAATCCTTGAGTTCCGGCAGGTTTACTTCATGTCCCGGTAAAAATAAATTTTATTTTCATAGATGACCAAAAAATTTTTTAAAATAATTAACTGTGATGTAGTGCTTAGAATAATGTTATTTATTTCTGTATTGTGTTAAAAGAAATCCACAAATGGTGTGCTAATAAGTGATATAGTCATCGCATTGTCTTGTCTCGTGAGCATGCGTGAAGTTTTGTTTGCTGAAGAGTATTTGTGCAGTCAAATTGCGAACAGTAAAAGCAAGAAGAGACTACCAAAAATGTGATTTATCTTAAGTGAAGAAAAATGGCTCACGCTGTTTGATCAAATGAAGAATAATCCCATAGCATTTGATCGAAATTGTTGAGTATGCCTTCTGCTTACTTGGAGCATCAGCACCAGCAGAGAGTATTGTCTTCCATGAACAAAACATGAATTTATGATAAAGGTTTATGGCATGGACTTATGATGATATTTGAAGAAGGTATCTACGATTAACGTATTAGCTTTTGTGAAGATTGAAACCAAAAATAAAAAAAGACTTTCTAAAAAAACACTCCTGACCAATGGTACGTGATACATGTAAATATTGCTCAAATTTTTATTCCTCATTCAAAGTGTTTCTTCTTACTTAATTAACTCATAAATAATAACGATTTGGAAATAAAATATTTAAATTTATACGATTGTCATTTATTATATAATCTCTTGTTTAAGTTTCTAATCAGCAATCATTTATTCATAGCACATAAACTACTCTATAAAACACTCTACAAAGTCGCCAAGGATGTGCAACCTGCGGAGAAGGGGGCAGTATTTTGGTTGAACATTTCAGAAATCTGGCAGCCTAGGCTTAAGATGATTTTGTTTCGGAAACAATTTAGTTTTCTTTTTATTTTTTTTTACAATATTTTTAACAGCGTTCTCAGCTGCACTTATTTAATATAGATGTAAGCAAACTGTGATTTACTTCCTGGAACTTCATTAATTTCCATCTTAGTTAATGTAGTACATCCCAACACACACACACATACACACTTATATTCATTACAATTCCTATAATCATTAATTAATGTTATAGTTTCCAACTTTTTATCGTACAAAATAGTTTAATCTATTTTAATATCATGTATTTTAATCGCATAATTTTATTAATTTACAGTGTATACTGACTGAATCTTCAGTTGCCTTGCAAAAATTATTAAATGGAAGAATATATTCAGAATTTAATTCCCAATTCGGCGATAAATCGGTTATCCTACTCAGACATTGATTTTCTTTTCACTTTAATGTCACAAGAGCCATTATTCATAATAGGAATTATCTTTTTACCATTTTTAATTTCAAAAACAAAACGGAAATTTGTTTTTTAATTTTCCCTATATTAATGCAAGAATGCTTTTTTATTTTCGTCTGAATAAAATTAAGTTGTTCTTCCCACCCACTATTATAAATCATTCTTTTGTTTTGAGCTTTAATTGTTGATGTTGCCGCTCAACTTGTGGTCAGAGTGCCTGACTTCGGATAGGGAGGTCCTGGGTTCGAATCCCGGTTCAGGCATGGATGTACTTTCTCTATCTATCCTGTATCTGTCCTTCCCTTGTATGAATGGGTTGTGAATGGTTGTGCCTACCCTCACCTATGGCATGTGTGTACTGAGGAAGTCGGACTCCTCACGAAAATAAGGTTCAGTTGGAAAAGTGGAGCAGCGCACCCTATAATGCTAGCCCAGCTGACACACGACAACAATAATTGTTGGTGTTTCGATTCGACTTCCGCTTCAGAAATACATTACATTCTTTTCGAACAACAGATGTCCAATTAGGGCTCGATTTCTGCTTTGTCTAAAAAGTTTTCTTCTACCGTTTGATCAACCGCCATAACATTGTCATTTACAAACGATAAATGCCTCAAGTGTTGTGCTAACGTAGTTGATTTTTAATTCCACGTGTCTTTTTCCCAAGAGTGAAAACAGCTGCTACAGTGAAGACAAATCCAAACAATTTTCTCATTAACGGAATTATATTTTGTAATCGTTTGCCCCGGTCTAACTAGTCTTTGTCTGCAAATTCGTTTGTTTGTTTGTCGCTCAACGGTCATTTTTTGCACACTAGGGCTAATTAGACCGGGACCTATGGCTTAAAGTGGATTCCGAACCACTACAAACATCCATGCCCAAGGTGGGATTCGAACCCACGAACTGTTGAACCGAATGCAAGAGCGCTAACCATTCGTCTGCCAGCTAAGCTCTTTATCTGCAAAAGATGACAGTTGAGATATAAATATAAACAAACTTAGAATTATATATTTTTTGCTTCTTTCATAAAAGTTTTTGAATAGGAAATGTTTTCAATGTTCACCGGCACACTGTTTTTATCTTTGTTTTTCGAACAATGTCGTTGGGTATGTCGATTCTCTACAAATTGAGTTTTTTCTTTCTTTTGGACACAGTCCTTAGAAATATGCCCATATTCATTACAATTAAAACATTTAATGCAATTTTTATCACTACAGGAGCAAAAATTTGAGTTTCGTTTTTCATTCGAATGAAAACATTCTGGGGCGGGGGAACCCTTTAAAATTCCGGTTTTCTCATACTTCAATTTTGAAATTCATTTTTTTACAGCAATCATTAACTTTGCTTACATAATTAGCAAAATAAGATCTTTTCTCAATAATTTCTCGTTTTTGTTTTCAACTCAAGATTTTATTCCGAAGAACATTCTCGTAGGAATCTAATTTCTCTGTTAATTTTTCCGAATTAGTTCAATTAATACTATGAAATGGAGGAATGGTGGAGCGAACACTTTTCTTTATTTGTTCTATAACAATTAAGTCTAACTTCTTCGAAGTCTGCAATTTTAAGACCATCTAACCATTCATTAAAATAATTTTGTAACTCCTAAGTATAAAATCTTTCCATACATTTTTAATTAAACTTGAATTTGCGTAAAATTTCTGAGAAATCGTTCTGGACTTAATTAAAAATTTTTTGAATAAAAGTTCCTTGATGTGTTAGTAGTAATTATTTGCTTTATCATCCGGTTCATGAGCAATACAATGAGTTATTTCATACGTAAAAGTCCTAGAAGATGGAAAACCTAATGAGCTACATCTAAACCTATTTACCGCGCTTGATTTTTAAATAATATCAAATAAAACTTATATCATCTTAATTTACAGTATATTTTTGCATAAAGCTATTACAAATTGCAAGAATCACGCTTTTCTGAATTAGAAATATTCGCATAACTAGTAGTAGCTAATATAATTTTTTTTTTTTTTCACACAAACGTAATTTTCCTTAGCTCAAATTCCCGAGCTGCTCCTTCTTGAAAGCGTAATTTTTGAGCTAAGCTATCTTCACTAATACTTTCAAATAAAACTTTAACAAAGTCTTCGTCGTAAATCTTAAAAAATCAATAATATTCTTTAATTCCATTACTTTACCAATTCAGTCGCTAAATTAATTAAATCTTTTTTTATTCCTTTCTCCAGAAACGAAGCCATTTTAAAGCATACAGAAATCAAAAGTGTAAACAAAAAAAGATTATTCTCTGGAGCATTTCCCCATGTTTGTATTTTATTTTATATCATGAATATTAACAGCTTAATTTATCAATCAATACATTTTTGTAGACGGTGATTATTTTCACGTTTTCCTAACTCAATTTATAACTCTTACATTCCTATTTTATTCCATGATGATCAGGACATATGTTGAATTTTTGATGTGTGCATGTACATGTGTGTGTGCGTGCTTATATATGTACATTATAGGAATGTATGCAAAATATACATTCCTATAATGTACATATATTCACGGGTCTTTTTTCCAATGATAATAGTTAAAAAGCTATAAATGTTTTTTCTCTTTTTAAATGTATTTTTTGTATGCTTAAATATACGGAACACATTTTTAATTAATGAGTTCAATTTATATAAAAATATATCTTTCAACTTAAAAATCCTTCAAGAAATTTATAAAAAAATCGTACATATTTGACATTCTACATTATAAAATTTTAAAAATTAAGATCGTCTTTAAATGATATAAATTTATTGAAAGAAAAAAAAATGCCATTGCATGAACAATATTTCCAAAATGACTTTTAGTAGAAATAAATTTTTATTTCAATAAAAATTAGCCCATATTTTAATAATAAAATATATTTCAATATCTTAAAAAAATGGTTTTATTAAATACCTTAAAAATAAGAAGAAAATTTTCACTACTAAGAAAACCAATTGAGAAAATTTCTTTAAATAAAAATAGGCGATATTACAGTTAAAATATATTTTTTGTCTCAGCACTTGTAATTCTTCATAATAATATGAATCAATGAAAAACTTGAAACATAGATTGTACCTTTTTTGGGAAATAATTATTTTTAATAATATTATATACATTGTTTGGCAGAAAATTTCTGACTTTTATTAAATTTTATTATGTGAATTATTAAGTATGAATAGTAATAATAATCATAATTACATAACTAAGTTTGAAAATAATGCATGCATTTTTTGTGATAAGTCATCTCATTTGTTTAAAAATTGTAATGACGCATTTTCTATGTATCTTAAATGTAAGAAGGATATTGTTAAAAAGAATGCTTATTTTGTTTGTTTAAAGAAAAATCAAATTAATAAACAAAGCACGTCTGTCCATAAATGACCTTTATGTAAAAATCGCCATTTTATTATTTTATGCCCAGATTTACCATTTCATAAAGCAGATGATAAATCAAACGTAGAAAAATGTGAAACCAAAACAAGCATTCTTGATAGTTATATAACATCTACAGATGTTTTGCTTCAAACATTAATTATTCAAATTCATAATGGTTCAAAGGAAAAATTTATTAGAGCTATATTTGATAGTGGTTCTATGAAATCTTATATATCTGAAGATATTGTTAAAAGTATGAATTTTAATTGCATTGGTGAAACTAAAATTAAACAATCTTTATTTGGAGGTATTGAGACTCCTGAAAAGGTGCATAAAAATTATTTAACTGAATTAAGCGATACTGAATGCAAATACAAATGTAAAATAGAAGCCCAGTGGTCAGTGTGACTGACTGCGGATAACGAGGTCCAATCCTGGTTCGTTTTTATTTTCTCTATCTATCCTGTATTTGTCCCTTTCTTGTATGAATGAGGTGTGAATGGTTGCCTACCCTATAAATGGGTCCCTATGGCGTGTGTGTACTGAAGAAGTTGGACTCCACACCAAATATGGTTCAATTGGAAAAGTGGAGTAGCGCACCCCATATTGCCAGCCTCACACGACAACAACGGCAAAAAAATAGAAATTCTTAGCCAGAAACAAATTTGTTCTGAAATGAAACAAATTCCATGTGGTCCATGATTAAATGAGCTCAACTCAAGGAATTAAAATAAATGATTTCAAAAAAAATTCATTTAATGTTAATAAGGAAATGAAATTGTTAATTGGGGCAGATATTGCTGGTAAACTGTTAAATGGTGAAATTATTGATCTGAAGTCAGGAATTACAGCAGTTAATACTAGACTTGGCTGGACCCTTATGGGAAAATTTGTTTCTGACCCTGAACGACACTCTGAAAGTTCAGCTTCTTTTACTATTTTTAAATGATAGAATTATTGGTGAACTGTGGAAGTTGGGGAGAATAACTGAGCCCTCTTTAGAAAAAAGTAAATCTCAATTACAAGAGGATTCTCAGAAATACTTCGAAGAGACTCTTACTGTGAATCATGAGGGTTTATCTAATAATTTATATCTGCGCTTATTATTAGATAATTCTCTTTTATCTAATAATAAGCGCAGATAAATGTATTTTAAGCTCTCAAATGAATGACTTCAGGAAAATTTGAAGAATATTGTAGTGTTTTTAAAAAAATTGTTCGAATCTTAGCATCATTGAAAAGGTTTTTAGTGAAAAAGTGAAAGGAGTTCATTATTTACCCCCATCGTGCTGTAATAAAAGAGGGCAGCACTTCGAGTGTTGAATGCCAGTAGTCACCCACCCGGTTCTCCGTCGTTGAACGACTGTTTGTCCTCAGGGCCAAATTGAATAGAACTGATTCCTTCAATTTTAAATCGGTTAAAAGATTCGAAGATAGTTCCTCTATGGAAGATGATGTTTTAGGTCTTGTATGGCATACTGGTTGTGTCGTGCAAAATAGAGAGAGAAAAAAAAAACTGCTGGAGTCGGTTACGAAAAGAATGGTTTTAGCTGTAGCTAACCAAGTTTTTTGACATAATAGGTTATACCACACCAGTAATGTTGATTCCAAAATGAATCCTACAAGATACATGGAATTTAAAGCTCAAGTAGGATGATCTGATTAAAATATATAAAAATTGGCATCAAAAATTGCATTTACTTTCAGAAATAAGTATTCCCAGATGGTTTGGAATTCAATGGGTTGATGAATCAATGAGTTTGCATTTGTTTTGTGACGGAAGTCAAAAGGCGTATGGCGCATTCGTTTTCATACGAATCGAAAGTTATAACGGGGTCAGAATCAGTTTATTTAATGCTAGATCCAGGGTGGCACCCTTGAAACCTACGATGATTCCTCGCCTTGAACTCTTAGCATGCTGCATGGGTGCTCGTCTGTCATCGTCCATTATTAAAGATCTTAGTCTAGATAATGTTGATATACATTGTTGGACTGATTCAACAACCACTTTATGTTGGATTCAACGTAATCAAAATTGGGGAATTTTCATACACAATCGTGTCATAGAGATTCGTTCTTTGACTTCACCTAATCAGTGGCATTACATTTCAGGTACTCTCCATCCTGTCGATTTGTTTTCTAGGGGTAGTTCCGCTGAACAGTTAGTCAGAAAAAAATGGTGAGAAGGACCTAATTGGTTACTAGAAAGTAAAGAGGATTAGTCTAAATGAAACAGTAACCAAATGAAGAATTAGTGAATTCAGGAATTCGGAAAACAGTTATAACTGTTTTAACGAGAAATGATAATGACAATAAAAGTTTCTATAGTTATTTTTCTTCTATTAAGAAAGTTGTGAGGATGATAGCATGGATTTTTAGGTTTTATAATAACGTCAGAAAAGTTGATAAAAACCTCTGTAAGAACTTAACAATATAAGAAATTGAAAAGGGCGAAATTAGCTTCACGATTCATTCATTGTTGTGTGCCATCAGGTTGGCAATATGGGGTGCGCTGCTACACTTTTTCAACTGAACCCTATTTTGGTGTGGAGTCCGACTTCCTCAGTACATACATGCCATAGGGACCCGTTAATAGGGTAGGCAACCAGTCATACCTCATTCATACAAGGAAAGGACAAAGACAGGATAGATAGTACATCCATGGCCGAAACGGGTTTCGAACCCAGGACCTCCTTATCCGCAGTCAGGCACTCTGACCACTAGACAAGTTGGTCTGCAGCTTAACGATAATAGCTCAAAAAGAATCTTTTAAAAGTGAAAGGATAATAAATTAAAACAACTTAGACCAATAGTAAATTCTTATGATCTCATAAGATCTAAATGAAATGTTTCTTTTAGAGATGATAAATATGATTTTAAGTATCCCATTATATCACCTTCTGATCTCATTGTGTTATAAAATTATTGATAGTGTGTACACATAATGATTTATTACATGCAGGAACTAATATATTAATGTCTCATTTAAGAGAGAAATACTGGATTTTAAAATCCCGTAAGAAAATAAGAAATTAAGTAAGTGTGTAAAATGTCAGAGATTCAAGGCTAAGAAATCTGAGACAATCCCAGGTATTTTACCAAATGATAGGGTCCGTGAGGCATGCGTTTTTGAAATTGTGGGATGTGATCTTGCTGGGCCATTGTATTTTAAAAATGGTAGAAAATCTTATATTGTATTATACACTTGTGCAGTATGTATATGGAGCTGTCCACTTGGAACTGGTCCCATCGTTAAGCAGTGAATCTTTTATTCAGTCTTCAAGACGTTTTGTTGCGCGTCGAGGACGTCCTTCAACCATCTATTCAGATAACGGAAAGAAATTTTATAGGGGCAGACAAGGTTCTGCAAATTATTGACTGAGATGGTCTCCGTTTCAAAGCTGCTGAACAAAAGGTACATTGATATTTTGATCCTCCTTCCGCAGCCTGGGGGGGAGGTGGATGGTGGGAACGTCTGATTCAAATTGTCAAACAAATATTAAGAAAAATATTGGGTGACGCTTCTTTTGAGTACGAAGAGCTTATTTCTGTATTATGTGACTGTGAACGATTAATAAACTGTAGGCCTCTTACCTATGTGTCTTCTGACACATAGCCGCCCGCCCTATCTAGTGGTCCGAGTGTCTGACTAGGGATAGGGAGGTCTTAGGTTCGAATCCCATTTCGGGCATGGATGTACTTTCTTTCTCTATCTATCCTGTCTTTGTCCTTTCCTTGTATGAATGAGGTGTGAATGGTTGCCTACCCTATAAACGGGTCCCTATGGCATGTGTGTACTGAGGAAGTCGGACTCCACACCAAAATAGGGTTCAGTTGAAAAAGTGGAGCAGCGCACCCCATATTGCCAGGCTAGCTTGCACACGACAACAACAGAAGACACATAGGTAAGATGCCTAGATGAACCACCTATAACTCCCGAACAATTCTTGCACGAAACTAAAACGTCTGGAGTGCCAGACCTTGATATTGTTGAAAAAGTGAAATTGAGCAAACGAATTAAATATTTACAGAGTCTTAGAGATGCTTTACAGTCCCGTTTTCGTTCAGAATATTTAGGACCGTTACGACAGCAGTCGTCAAAGAATTATAAGGATAGACCACTTAGTATCGGAGAGATTGTTCTTGTAGCAGATGTAATAAAATGCGTTCCTTTTGGGATTTAGCAAAAATAACAAAAATAGTTCTTGGTCGTGATGGTCTGATAAGACTCGCTGTCATTGAAACCAAAAATACGGAACTTTTAAGACCTATCCAACGACTTTGTAGGTGAGAAATAGAAAATCCAGTGTCTGATAGAAATGATGAACTTCTACCAATAGTAACTAGTAGTGGTCGAACTGTGAAACCAACTAATAAATAAATTTTAAGGACCTATTTTCTTGATCAGTTAGCTCAATTTTACTTCCTTATTTTCTGTATCACATTATTACTCTTATTTAGTTGAAATTCATTATGATTTATGTGAAAGTAATACTTTTACGTGTATATATGTATTTCATTTATTATAAGCTTTTTATTACGTATTAATAAGCTTTTTATGTTTTGAGTGTTAAACCAGGACACACTCAAAAGGTCGGAGAATGTTGTGGAGAGCGACAATAGCAGGAGTTTTCGCCTCCTCCCACGCATGCGCAGTGTATCGGCGCCCCCTCTGCTGTCACTTAGAGTTTAAATGTTCTCTTTTCTTTTTGTTTTTTACTCACTTCTGGTTTGGATGTCTTTCTGTGTATGCTGTTAATAAAAATATGTTGTGCTACGATGGCTATTAATTCCTTCATCGGTGAGATACCCGCTTTGGATTAAGTATCCTCCACATTCCATTAGTTTTTTCTAATATCAACCTCCTTATCATACATTCATAAATTTCTTTCGTAAAATACACTTTTATGAGATTCATTTATCTTTTATAGTATCATAATCTTTCGAATGTATATATATCCATTAATAAAAAAAGGGAAAAAACACCCGACGTAAAATAATTTTCTTTCAACAAACTACACTGCTCAAAACAATTAAAGGATATTGCGGTTTTAGTTGGATTTTGTGGCTGGGAAACTTTTTAGTTGATTGATACGTGGTCGACAGACATAGTAGGTTATATGAGAATAAATTACACATGTTTGGCAGAAAAAAATGTATTTTATTGCGCATTTGTGTTCAAAAGAAAAAAAAAACAATTTGTGCATATGAGAAAAAAAGAATAACAAAAGGTGTTGCCTTCAAAGGAAGTCATTTTCAGTAGGGGGTATGGTTTCCACGGACGGCCAGCAACATTGAACACTTTTGAGGCATGGAGTTAATGAGGCTATTAATCACGAGTCGGGATATTCTGTCCCACTCTACCTAAAGAGCTCTTTCTAGTTCTTGGAGAGTATGTGGGGGTGGTTGGTGGCCAGCAATTCGTCTTCCTAGAGCGTCCCAAAAGTGCCCTATTGGATTCATGTTTGGAGAACACGCTGGCCATTACATTCGTACGATTCCTTCCCTGAAAAGAAAATCCTCCACCAGGTTAGCACGATGTGGCCTGCAGTTATCATCCGTTAAAATAAAGTCATCTCCGATTGCTGCAGCGTAAGGGACTACAATAGGTCTGAGGATCTCATCCCTATATCGGCGACCAGTCAGAGATCCATCTCGGATCATATAGAGGTCTGTGCGCCCGTCACTGGAGATGCCACCATACACCAACACTCCCCCACCGCCAAATCTGACATTTTCATGCACAAATGCTGGATTATTCCTACTGCCACGGTCCTTCCAGATGAAAATACGCCTATTATCAGGATAACAGAAAAACGGGACTCGTCAGAAAAAAGAACATTGCTCCATTCATTTTTCCTCCAGTTCACATGCTCTGTTGCCCACTCCCTGCGGTCGCGACGATGCCTTGATGTTAGTTTAACACATAACATCGGTCGGCGAGCATACAGACCTACACCATGGAGCCGGTTTCGGACAGTCTGAGTTGAAACCGTGGTGTCAGTAGCCGAGCGAAGGTGCTGTTGAAGAAGAGTAGCGTTCATATTTCGGTGTCTCCGAGCCGTTAACACTAAATAACGATTTTCATTGGACATTGTTGCCCGGCTACGACCTTGCCCTGGCCTTCGGCCTGTACTTCCAGTCTCCAAAAAACTGTTCCAGATCCTGAAAATCACACTTTGTAACACTCCAATGGCTTGCGCTACTTCGGCTTGAGTTTGGCCCCCTTCTAACCTACCAACAACTCTCCAAGCTTCTGAATCGGTTAAATGACTTCGCTGAGACATCGTACTCATCGAAACAAAGCAGTCACTGAATATCGATCATCCTTGTATTCATTGTCTTTTATTCAGTTGAAAGTCAAATTTCATTCACTGCCGCTGAAGTGAGGTTTTTGACGTCGAACTCAAAATTAGCATACCTCACAGTTTGAAAATCAGAAAAATTTTCATTTGTGATTCTCTTCTTCCATTTTCAGCAAAAAAAATTTCGTTTATACCTTTATTTTATGTAAAACTTACAATATCCTTTAATTGTTTTGAGCAGTGTATTATGAATCCCTGTTGTTGCTTATGACACTTGGACACTTGGACAAACCAAGCTCGCTATGCCTTTGGCTGTGCGATTTAAGTCACTAGAGAGCGTCTTTCGTTTGGATCAGAGCACCACGAAGGTGAAAGTACGACTTTACTCTTTTTAAGGTGCTTCGTCATTTTGAACCACGGTCAGGTGACGAGGCCATACCTGAGCTGGCACCCTCCTCTCCACATCCACGCCCCACCAGCGGAAGGACTTTGAACGTCACACATTAACGTGGTCCCGTCCCCAACCCACGGAGTTCCAGCAACCCAGTGAAGGAGAGTGCACCGTGGTCACCCTCCCAACCACTGCCCGCGGCAAATGATGCTTCACTTTGCTGAGCTTACGGGAAGCGGCGTGAAGCTACTGAGCCACTGGAGCTCTTTCTAACTTTTCTAACATTAGGTATTAATATTAAAAATTAAATGGAAGTTTTCTAACACTATGCGTGATGTCAAAAGATTTGCGATAAACCAGAAGACATTTTTGACTCTAAAAGGCACAATATTTAAATTAAATCTCTCTCTCTCTGTATATATATATATATATATATATATATATATATATATATATATATATAACCAGAGTTCGAACACATAACTATACATAGTTGACCAAAAATGCATAAATTTTTATTGAATACGAAATCGCATTTTTAAATACATTAATAAAACTTATAAGATGAAATTCTGATATATTCTTTGAATATATCTGACGAGTTTTGAATGAATTTAATTTTCAGCAAGATTAAAAATATTAAATTAAATGCATATTTTGAATTTAACATTAGTGAGATTTTAAAGAAGAAATGTGAACATATAAAATTTCAAATATTTTCGACTTTATGTAGTAGAGGATATTTTAAAAATATATATATCTACATTAGGCAACACACCCATTATACGTATGTACTCTTTGTCTCAAAGTTAAGCAGTTTCAGTTTTATTTTGTTTAAATCTTAGGAAAAATTAATGTTTTTTTATACGCAAATTTAATCCAATGCCATGCTCAAACATAATTTTAAGTGGTTAGCTATCGCAGATAGGGATTATGGTGATGTTTTCAGAATAGTTTAGAAAATACGAGAGAGAAAAAAAATCTGAATCTTTTCATATTACAATTGCTAATTCATTTTCATAAAAAGGGAAATACATAAGGGAAATAAATAGCACTAACTTAAAAAAGAAATTTCAAAAATAAAATATGATAATATATATATAAGAGAGAAAAATTATAAATCCTATAATAAAATTAATAATTCCACTTAATTTTACAAGAAATATAAGAAGCATATTAAGTTTTAAAGTGATGGAGACGTGCTTACAATGTAATAATTCTCATTTTCTTCTTAAAATTACAGATATTTCGATAGTTTGCGAATTAAAAGAGAACATTCATTCACAGTACTTCAATATTCTCAAAGATGTACTCAATTTGCAAAAATTCAATTATTTCATTTCATTAATTCCCAGAAGGAAATCTTAAATTTCTTCCATATTTTTAATCGGTTTATTTAGTTTATTAATATTTTAAAAGTCTAATTTTAGTCTTCCGATTGCAATTGAATCCGAAGCTTCAATTTAAAATGCCTTTCTAATTTTAATAAATATCTGCTCCCGGGTTTGAATTGTACCTACAAACTATTTAACCAGAGACCAAATATCTATCACTGAGGCAGTAGCATGGGTGGTTTTTACAATGATTGCCATAAGCCTCATGTCTATTTTAATGAAATAGCTTAGTAAATTTTTTTTAAAAAAATGAGAATAAAATTAATAAATTCGCATCAATTTTTTCCAAATAAAATAATCATTTTTAATATTTTTTAATTAATAAATATAAACTGTTCCTATAAATCCTATTTAATAAATATGAAAAAATTCTAAAATTTTGCTTTATATAAATTTAATTAATTTTTGGGATATCTTCGATAAAATTCCCCTGTTCAAATCGGACACCTTATAAACTCTAAAATCAGATACAGTGTCTAATCGTCAACTATTTAATGAAAAAAGGCGTTTCTGCAGAAACGAAATCAATAAATAGAAAAATGTCTTTTTTTAAATATGCATTTCTAATATTGCTGTAATGCAATTAATTAATTAAAGTACAAAGAGCTTTTAATAAAAACTGTAAATATTGGATTACAATCCATATTACTTTAATCGTGTAACTATTAGTATAATTAAATCAAAAATTATTATGTGAATATAATTTGAGATTTACCACTTTGTAAATAGTAATGAAATCGCTTTTAATGAATTGCTATTTTAAAATATCACGGTGGTTAAATCTCAGATTTATGTATTATCTAAGTGAATTATGTTTTGTTTCACATTTACAAAACTCGAGTTTTAGATCTAAAAGGTTGAATGCATATTTTTGATATGTTATTATTTTCAGTTATTAAAATATTTTACATATTATTTTATTCCTCTGGAAAATTTGTAAGGTATTCACTAATAAAAAATGAAAATTTTATGAACTCCTTTAACTTGAAAAAAATTTTTGTTACCACGAAAGATACGCATTTCTTTGCAGACATGAAATAAACTTTGCCAGTTCATCTATTAATCTATAACATGGTACAAATACTTTCTTCTAAATATCATGTAACAGAAACGAAATTGCATCCCCCAGACTTCACACAGAAATTATCGGGTTGACATTCTACCCGATTATTATCTCTTTTTAATTGATTCAAGTTCAGAATGGTAAGTTTTTTTTCCCTAATCTTCTCTATTTTTTATGCAGTAAGAAATGTTTTGAAAAAAATTGGGGTTTCACTTTCGCTGACTCGAGTCGGAGTTTTGGAGCTCTGATGCTCATTTTCTTATTTTAAGTATAATTTTTCCTTAAATTTCTATTTAATTCAATCCTGGTGTTAAGATAGGCCTATTATAGTTCTTTCCAATTGGGTTAAGTGAGTACTATTGAAAAAAATTTTTTATTTTAGATCGTGGGTTTCGATCAATATTTTGTGTAAATTTCGTGTTCTTGAAGATTTTTTTAAAAGTTTTGGTCTATTGTGTGATTTTTCAATAACTTCGCACAGTAAAATTTCAGATGACTTTTTATTGTCGGATGAAAGTCGTCTTGTGGGAAAGAGGCCTAAGAACACAGGTTCTAAGGTTAAATGATACACAGGCTCTAATTTTCCTTTTTTTTTCTTTTGAATTAATTGAAATCTAAACACTTACAGGCACAATTATTTTAATAAGCGTAGGAGTTCTCATTCATGATTCATTTAAAATATTTGCTAATCCACCCCAAAATACTTCCATTCATGCAATATATTAAACATACGTTGACAATTGCAACTTTTTAGTTTAAAAATGCTAAAGTTTTCATCATCCAGAAACGAATGAAGGAAACCTAAAGGCTTATTCCTGCATGTTTCAACACCAGTTCAAATGAAAGGAAATAATATTTCAAATCGACTCATACCATTTATATAAAACCTAGTAAAAATTCATAATCTTTATATTTTATTTTGACATTTAAAGGGCCAACAATATATTGCCAATTTAACTATTCCATCCTGTATTTTTGTTCCCTTTGTTCAGTAAGAAACTAATTACTCTCTCAAATTTTATGTTAGGTATTACTTCTTTGATAAGAATGACATTAAAATAATAAATAATAATAGTATCCCTTCTCTGAATAATTTCATAACTTATAGGAAGAATTATTTTGAAAAGAAATTACTTTCTAATGCTAATTGATATTCATCTTCTGTTTTAAATATATATGTAAATTGAAACCCAGAACAAAAGCAGCTGCAGTTATTAAATGGTTTCATTTTTAAGAGATAAATAGATAGTTGATGCAATGATGAACGTTATTTAAAAGATAGGCGCGTTATTTCATTCAGCGATTATTGAATGCGCCTTTGAATTTGAAAAGGATGCTTTCAGTGGCTGGAAAAAACTTTCATCTGTAGGTCCAGGTGTCTAATGGTGTCTTCAATTTATTTTCAAGTAGAATTTTATAATCGTGAAAAATGATTAAATTTATGAATTCACAAAGTAGACACTCAGATGAATGCATTTATATTTATCTTATTTTTCTCATTTTTAATAACTTTAAATTCCTTTAATCTTAATTTCTTTCGGAACTTTAATATATCGTTAAAATTTGGAAACAAAAAAGGAAAAAAAAAAACTCTGAAACTAAAATATAGTCACATTGCGAAAAAGTTTGACTTGTTCTTTAATGTATTTTTCTATTTGAGAGTAAATTTAACATAGCAATTCAGTCTTGGATTTGGATTCAAGTTTTCCAAGTGTTGGTAACAGAAAGATCCTTTTCTTTGCTTACTGACACTTAGAGAAAAATTTAGCAATTTATAACCACAATTTAATTATTTAATTATAACATATATATATTTTCTGCGGAAATAAACAGTTTAGTTTAAATCGCTTTTTTTTCTTTCCATAACTTTGCACTAAAAATGTTTTGTTAAATTGAAAAAAATTACATTACACACCATTTTTAAGATACTATTAGTTAAACATCATTGTGATCACTCTTCATATAAGCTTTCATGATCAGCTTTTGTTGTGTTGGTTGATTTTAATGGCGCAAGGTCAAACTTCACCTTTTGTTGTGTTGGAGAATCGGCATTGAGCTCTGGATGCGTAACTATTGACATATTGTCATAGGCATTTTACTGTGCTACACTAATTTACCTTGGATGGGAAAATTAAAGATTTATAATGACAGACACGATGAATGTAAGCAAATTACTTTAAATCAAAACTTCATTTTATATGAAAAAGGTTTATTTTTAATAATTGTTAAGGTAGTTTTCCAAATGATTCATTTTTATCTTTAAAAAGTTTCATTGAAATATATTTGAAATTTACGAAAATGATGGCAATTACAAATGTAATGACCATAATCTATGAACCATTTATTTAAATGCTTTTATAAAAAAAAATATACTCTACTTATATCACCAAATTACATGAAATCCAGGTAATACTAAGTTTAATTTAAAAATTGAAGGACCTCAAAAATGAGAAAATAATTTTACTACCCTTTCTTTTATGAATAAAATAACTTTTTATTCTTAAGAATTATTTCCATAATTGTTGTAGAGAAAGCTATTAAATGTAAAATATCCTTTTATTCTTAACATATGATAAAATGCAACAAACTCTACATACTTGTATCAATACTTATCCTGTAGTTTTTAATACAGTGTTTAGCATAAAAATTGAAGAAATTTAAATTTTAAAGTAAAATACTGAATATTTTTTTCATTATAAATGTTATTATTGTACTTTAATGTAAAATACCCTATGTTGCATTATTTATTACGAAATATATTCTTTTTGTTATTTATTGTCTGAATTAATATTTTAACCCAGAGCGAGCTTCTTTGTTTTCAGTTAGTATAAAAAAAATTGTTATGACTAAAGACAACGCTTTCTCGTCCAAACATTGAATTCAAAGCTAATGGCGCACTCCTTTACAGCTTTTCATTGGCTGCTGCGACGAACAAAGCATTAACTGCATGAATGCGCAGAAATTGCAAACTGAAAGTTCTCTCCATTTCTTCCCCGGATGTCAGACGATGGGGTGCCAAAGGAGAATGTTGTTTCGTCAGGCTTAACTACTCAAGTTCCTCTACTTTGAAATTAGGTATTTTTTGTTCTCTTAATCTTTTAAAGTTAATTACAAAAACTGTGGTTTCTTTACAATAATATATTTTGTCTGTAATTTACAAAATCCACTAAAGTTCTTTTTCTAAACTTTTAAAAAAGATAATCCTTTTTATTTTAATGATACTAAATAAATTATAGACATAAGAATAAGTAAATGAATTAATTATTAATTTGAAGTATTATTTTCTAATTCGCAACTCATTTAATCCTTTATTATAATTAACAATTTCATTACATTTTTCGTGTCCTAAATAAGTTAAATGGAAATTCTGAGAATAATTTATTTAGTTGATAGTTAAAATTATAATACTAATTCATAGTTTTAATTTTCATATTAATTTTATTAGATGCATAAAAAATCGAATTAAAAATGTTTTATTACGAATTAATTTGAAGCTAAGAAAAGATAAAGAACCTGTCACTGACACTAATTCGATATAGATGTTTGAAGTTTACTAAAAAATAAATTAGCTGTCCATTTATTTTATTTTAACAGTTTTTATAAATAATTAAATACAAAATCAGTTATTCATTAAATGGCTTATAAATTCAAAACATTAAAATTGAAAAGAACAAAAAATACATAAAAATAAAATTATTTTTTCGCTGTTTGCATCTATCAATAAGGGTAATTTCTCAGTAATTATTCCATCGTTCTTAAGTGTAATCTGCCTAAAATGTATAGAAACTAATTTTAAGTTACATTTTGAGATTCAGGGAAAATTTCATTGTACAATTTACAAAGCAACATTAGTATTATTTTTTCCAAAATTATGATTTAAATTATTTTACTTTTTTATAAAATTTTGGTAATTCCCTGAAAATAGTAAGATTGCTGTTAATACATATTTATAAATCAATGTTTTAAATATCTTTTAGCCTTGTCATAAAAAACAGCATGGAATGGCATAATTTCTTATAATCTTAATCATCCCAATCTAAATTATTATGGGGATGAATTTAAAAAAATTAGGTTAAATTTAGGCGTGGTTAAAAAAAAAACGATCAATTTTAATCATTAAAAGTGTATTAAATATAAGAATCTGTATTATTAGGAATTAATCATTTGGTTTGAATACTAATCTTTTTAATGTAAAAATAATTTGAAAATAATAAAAATGTTTCAATAATGTTTATATATATATATATATACATATATTTATTTTTATGCGAATATATATTATTTTTATTGTTTGCTTAAGAATGTGACATTAAAAATTTACAATTATGTAACACCCAAAATAAATTTATTTTAAAATTTTACTTAATTTAAAACTAGTAGGAAATAATGAAATTTTAATACTATGTTGTTTTTTTATGTCTTTTTCCCCAACTAAACTTAAAAATGCATTCCTATGATTTTTTTTATTGTGCAGTAGTAATAAAGTTAATTCATTGTTTCAATTTTATCATAATGATGAGAAATATTATGTATAAAATTTTAAGTATGTCCAAGATTCTTATTCTTAATATTTATTCTGAACAGTATAAAATATGTTTGAATAGTCATATATAATATATATTGCAAAAAAATGTGTGTCTTATAGCAACGTATGTATATATATGTATGTGTGTAAGTATGTCTGTTCCTTTTCTACTAAGTGTTCGAATAGTGCAATTTCAATCACTAATTATATCCGTTTGTTAGAATATTTTGAAGAAAAAAATCTTTTGATGTAGAAGCCGAGAAGGTAACCAAATGGTTAGCGCTCTTACCTTTTGTTCAACTGATGGTGATTTCGTATCCCACCTGGTCATGGATATTTGTGTGGATTTTGAATCCACTTTAAATTGACACAGTTTAATTAGCCATTGGGTGAATATAATGACCATGGAGTGACAAAATGAGCCAAATTCTTGGTGTAAAAACTTAGTGAATATTTTTGGCTTAAAGAAGTTCATTTATTTCAAATTGAAAACCAAACCTTTATTAAAAAATAGTCATTAATGCAAAGCTAATTTAAATTTTTAAACTAGAAAGTTTGAAATGGTGACTGGAAATTTCTGATAACGATATAAATGATACTTAGTTTTAGTGTAATGATGATTATTATATTGTTTTACAGCATTCTTCAAATAATTTGTAGTTTTTCTGAATTTTCATAAGTTCAATAGTGTGAGTTAGTGAAAAATATTTTGAAAAATTTTTATTTAATAAACAATTGCCATTTTAAATATTATCTCAACCACTTAAATTAAAATAAATATTGTAATTGTCATTCTTTGTATCAATAGTGAAATATTCCCATATATGAGTTAATAATGAATTTTTTTAAGTACTTAACTGTGTAAAGATTTTTATTAAAAAATTATAACTTTTCAATGATCTAGAAGTTAGAAGTTTGCAGTATTTTTGATTTTTCTGGGAAAAATCACTCAGAAATAATTGGCGTTACACTTTTTTGTCTTTTATTGATAGTAGCTGATGGAGTAAATATCCAAATCTTTTTATGTATCTGATTTCTATTTGCATTAAAAATAAGGAGTTTTGCTTTTTTCAAAATTTTTACCGGTCTCTTAACTGATATCTTTAGTATTCAGATTTCCATTACCATTTATAGGTTAAGAATATAATATTTTCAAATTTTAGCTTATTTAATTTGCCTTAAGAGTAAACTTAAGAATGTATTTCAAGCATGTTTGGAAATGATGTGTGTTTGCTTTATTCAGTATAATTGTTAATGTATGTTAAATAAGCATTTTCCTGGGAAACTATTAAATCAAACATACGAGGAATTTATTGAATGAAAAATCTACTCGTTTAGTTTTGATTTGAAATTAAAATTAAGTAAATATTTTCTGAAGTCACTTATGTTGATATTTTGTACTCACTTTTCAGATTTGGAAAGTAATGTAATTGATATCAATATTTTTTGAGAAATTCAAAATAAGTAATTTACAGTTAGAGTTTCTTTAGAATTTTAATTTTGGAGACTTGTTTTGATCATCAATAAACCAATGCATTTGCTTAAATGGGAATTTTCAACTAGTTTCCATTCAATGATAATTCATTATTTATATATTTTAATTAACTTTAGCTGTAATAAGTGGTTAGTAATTTATTAAAAGATCAATTATTTTGGCATTTTTTTCTAAATGATTTTGCTATTATTCTGGAGATATTTTGATCATACTTAGCATCTGTAAAATAGAATTGATTAATTTATTTAATTGAAAACGTGTTATAACTTTTCTGTTTTATAGTTTATAAGCAAGGTTTTATTTTCCGCAGTTTACATTTCATTAAGTAATTTGTAATTTCAATATTAATTACGGAAATTGGAAGTAACTGATTTTATATATATAAAATAAAAAGCTTTAGTTATTATATTTAGATGTTTGGAGCATGTAAACAACTATTTATGACATTTACTATATTTCAATTACTTTAAACGTTTCAAAAACTATTTAAATTAATAAAATTTAAAAGAATAATTAAGATTATCTATATTTCATATAAGAATAATTAAGATTATCTTTATTTCATATTTGTAACTTTTATAAAATACAGGTGATATTCAGAAACGAGGTTATACTTCAAAAAATATTAGACTTGGTTATTTTGTTGTTTGCACCTTATTTTAATATGTACTAACGGGATAAAAACTATGAAGCATTAATATTTTAATATATTATAGAAACAAATATTTGTACAAGAATTGTCTTTCCATGTCAAATCCATAAAATCATATAATATGAAATTTTATATGTCATTATCAATAAGATAAGCAATTTTACAAACAGAATGAGTTTTGGCAATAACAGGGTTGAATCACTATTGGATGTCATTTTTTATTCTTACTTCTATAATGTAGTATTTTATGAAAAACAGTTTCTCAGTATAATTTTCGTTTATTAAAGCATTATAAAGCATAGAAAAAATAATGAGGAAAAGTAAATAAAATAGAAAAAAGAAATGTCAGCAGAGAATAACATATTAAAATTAGTAAGTTTATAATTTAATTTATTATAATTCTCTAATATCCTTCATTTAAGGGAAGTAAGACGTTGTCGACGTAGAGAAATTTGGATATTTTGTACCTGACGGAAATGTGTATTAAGGCTAGCATATATAATTTAACATTTAAAGTATAACATTTATGGAAAGAACTAATTATAAGCTTTCTAGCAAAATCAAATTTAAATAGAAACATGCATAAATTTAATTTTTATGAATTTTTGAAAATATTTCAGTTATTACAGTGTTTTTAAAAGTAGGTTAACTTTAGGTACGCTTAAAATAAATTCTTGATGCAAATTTCACACAAATTTGCATACATTTATTAAAAAATGTTAAAAGAATTAAACAAAGTAATTTATTTTGCAATATATGCATAATAATTTATACAAGAGCAAAATATGTTTAGCTTTCACAAAAATTTTCAAAAATGCGAAAATTTTTCACACAAACTTTCTCTATAAAAATGCTTTTAAGCACTTTACTATATGCAAATAAGGTTTACACATAAGCATGAAAATTTTTTTAAGATTTGATGCATTAGTTTTATGTATGAGCGTACCTATGTACTAAAAATATGCAATTTGAGAAAATCTAAAAAAACAAAAGAAATGCACTGAATTCTTATCTTAAACAGAAATTAAAACTTTCCGGGACCATAATCTTTATCCATTTTGGCCTCTAATGCCTCCCTCTTTCTTTTTTCTTGCCTTTTCTGTGATCTTGCATCTTTATTCATTCTTTGGATGAGATGCTCAGCTTTTCGAACACGCATGCGATCGATTTCTCGCAGTGCATCACACATATTCTTGCCAGGAATCATATCCATCTTCTTCAGCACCAAGGTTCGGCTTCATTAAAACAGATAACGGCATCCATGACCCCAAGTTCTAAGGTTTCTTTCCCCACAAAAGTGTTCTTGGGAATCCTTTCCCACACACAGTTGTTGAAGGATTCATTGGGATTTTGTGTGCCTCCATAAAGACATTTCGTCAACAATTCTTTTAATGACAGGTCAGGGAAGATTTTTTTAATAGCCAAGAGCACTGCTTCCGGCAATGAATGCTCATGGACATATTTTCCTCCTTGAGCCACACTCTTATTATATTTACACCAACTCTCTTCTTCAGTAGGACATAGAGCATGCTGAGGATTTCTGTCTGTCGAGAGTTTATGAAAATATATAGCCCAAAAAGCTTTTGACATTTTATCTACAGAGGTTTTAGCTTTGCGATAGATAGCGAGACCATAGTACTTCTGCAAAAGTAAAATCTCAGCATCAGTTAGGCGGCCTCGCCCAGAAATTGCCTTGCCGTCTGAGAGTTTCTTCCCTTTGAATTCACTCTTCAAGGATTTCAATCGTGAGCCCATTCTCTTCTGGACATGGCCCACACACTCTAACTTTTCAACATCTGTGTCACCATACACTTTTGCTTGTTTGATTTTCAAGAATCCCTTTGAGTCACCATCTCCTAAATATTTGGTATAGCGCACATTTCTCGAAGATACGGAACGGTTGAAAATGCGGAAGACACCCTCTGTTTCCATGCCACAATAGGACCTTCGTAGTTCTTCTGGCAGTCCTCGCAGTTGTTTTCACTTTTCTTGCATTTGAAGCAATACTTCGACAAGCATTCCAAGTCTATCACCTTTCTGGTATCCACAGAAATAGCTGTCACCACGCCGTTGAGCGAAGTGTGGCCTCTCTTTTGCCACGAGCCATCCACAGATACAGCAATATCTCTGACATTATCATTAGCTTCAACAGCATTACTTACAGCAATATCCATAGACTTTTTAACGACAACTGTCAATCCATTTCTTAAGCTGTCATTGAGCCTCTCAAATTTTTGTGGAGGAGGAGGTAAGTTCAAGATGGCACAAAGAGTTTCTGCAGCATTTCTGCCTTTCCGTATGCAACGCATTGCATATGCCAGTCTAATGTTTATGTCATATCCTAAACTAGGTATGAGGGATGTGCATGTTGTAAAAGAGTTTTGACAGACTTTGCAGTGAATGTTTATAAAAGAGGCAAGACCTCTGCCGCTATGTATCTCTTCATTTACAATGAAAGACTCCGTTGAATTGCACTGTTTACACACAAAATGTCGTTAATCAAACTGTTTAGAACTTTAACACTAATAATAATATTTACATCTTGAGTTGAATTATTTTCAAAGTCTTCATTAATTACAAAAGAATTTTCCAGCTTTTTTTTTGAAGCACTCTCAGCTTCAGGTGCACTGCATTGATCATACTTCGCTGTGTGTTGATTCTGATGTCTCTTCCTACTGTTGAAACTTCTCCTTCGAGGCATGATAAACAAAGAATTGACACCAATTTAAACTCAGAGCTATAGAATTAATGATAATAATTAATCAGAAGATTTAAAAATGAAGCAGCATAAATTGAACTCACAAGACAAATCACAAAGTAAATAAACACAAAACGCACGCAATGTGAACAAATCATTCACACAGTTTGGAAATTTTGCTATCTTTAACTAGAATCGTAAAAATTTTGATCAGTACTATTGCTTAGGACCCGTGATATACAATTCACGCCAGTTTTCATATAAAATTGTAGCTAATCATTTTCATGTTTGTTATTTAATAAAATCTAGAGATTATGTTGTAGCATTTTGAGCATCACTCCTTGGGGTCACTCTGATGCATTCAAACCTGTGAGCCAGTGCAACAATACCTGAGCTTCATTCCACGGGGTCCCTGATGTGGAATCAGACCCGTGAGCTCATGCAACGACACTTGAGCATCACTCCAGGTCCCTGATGTGGATCAACTATTGCTTAGGACCCGTGATATACAATTCACGCCAGTTTTCATAGATAATAGTAGCTAATCATTTTCATGTTTGTTATTTAATAAAATCTAGAGATTATGTTGTAGCATTTTGAGCATCACTCCAACGGGGTCCCTGCTGATGGAATCAGACCTGTGAGCTCAGTGCAACGACACTTGAGCTTCACTCCACGGGGTCCCTGATGTGGAATCAGACCCGTGAGCTCATGCAACGACACTTGAGCTTCACTCCACGGGGTCCCTGATGTGGAATCAGACCCGTGAGCTCATGCAACGACACTTGAGCATCACTCCACGGGGTCCCTGATGTGGAATCAGACCCGTGAGCTCATGCAACGACACTTGAGCATCACTCCACGGGGTCCCTGATGTGGAATCAGACCCGTGAGCTCATGCAACGACACTTGAGCATCACTCCACGGGGTCCCTGATGTGGAATCAGACCCGTGAGCTCATGCAACGACACTTGAGCATCACTCCACGGGGTCCCTGATGTGGAATCAGACCCGTGAGCTCATGCAACGACACTTGAGCATCACTCCACGGGGTCCCTGATGTGGAATCAGACCCGTGAGCTCATGCAACGACACTTGAGCATCACTCCACGGGGTCCCTGATGTGGAATCAGACCCGTGAGCTCATGCAACGACACTTGAGCATCACTCCACGGGGTCCCTGATGTGGAATCAGACCCGTGAGCTCATGCAACGACACTTGAGCATCACTCCACGGGGTCCCTGATGTGGAATCAGACCCGTGAGCTCATGCAACGACACTTGAGCTTCACTCCACGGGGTCCCTGATGTGGAATCAGACCCGTGAGCTCATGCAACGACACTTGAGCTTCACTCCACGGGGTCCCTGATGTGGAATCAGACCCGTGAGCTCATGCAACGACACTTGAGCTTCACTCCACGGGGTCCCTGATGTGGAATCAGACCCGTGAGCTCATGCAACGACACTTGAGCTTCACTCCACGGGGTCCCTGATGTGGAATCAGACCCGTGAGCTCATGCAACGACACTTGAGCTTCACTCCACGGGGTCCCTGATGTGGAATCAGACCCGTGAGCTCATGCAACGACACTTGAGCTTCACTCCACGGGGTCCCTGATGTGGAATCAGACCCGTGAGCTCATGCAACGACACTTGAGCTTCACTCCACGGGGTCCCTGATGTGAAATCAGACCCGTGAGCTCATGCAACGACACTTGAGCTTCACTCCACGGGGTCCCTGATGTGAAATCAGACCCGTGAGCTCATGCAACGACACTTGAGCTTCACTCCACGGGGTCCCTGATGTGGAATCAGACCCGTGAGCTCATGCAACGACACTTGAGCTTCACTCCACGGGGTCCCTGATGTGGAATCAGACCCGTGAGCTCATGCAACGACACTTGAGCTTCACTCCACGGGGTCCCTGATGTGAAATCAGACCCGTGAGCTCATGCAACGACACTTGAGCATCACTCCACGGGGTCCCTGATGTGTAATCAGACCCGTGAGCTCATGCAACGACACTTGAGCTTCACTCCACGGGGTCCCTGATGTGGAATCAGACCCGTGAGCTCATGCAACGACACTTGAGCTTCACTCCACAGGGTCCCTGATGTGGAATCAGACCCGTGAGCTCATGCAACGACACTTGAGCTTCACTCCACGGGGTCCCTGATGTGGAATCAAACCCGTGAACTCATGCAAAGAAACTTGAGCTTCACTCCATGGGGTCCCTGATGTGAAATCAAACACCTCATGTAAAATATAGCTGAAGTTCACTGAATAAATTGCCTGAGTAGTTACGATCTTTACTGGTAAAAAGCGGTTATCCCTATAAATTATTCTTTACATTTTTTCTTACATTTTGTGTAATTGGTACTCAGCCGTTTTCTTGTACATTTTTGAGTATTTGTCATTCTTACTTATAATTTAATTTCACTTAATAATCTTTAAATATCTGTTTCTATTCTTAGTTTAAGAATTAAATAAAATTAATTAAAATTCCAAAGCACTAGTTTTCTCAAGGTTTAATTCCTATATTTAAAGCATAAAATATAATTAAACTACATCTTCGAAATTTCTTTAAAATCAGATTATTGATTAAATAAGATGCAACCCCCTCCAATATTTGTTTTAGGATATTCTTAAAATATAACTCTGAAAATCTTACGTTTTTCCACTAAATTAAGTATATTCAGCAATGACCATAGATTCTGTAATTCTTTATATCATGCGATTGTTTGTGTTTGAGGAATACTGATTTCACACTTTGAAATTAATTATTTTTACTTTAATATCCATTAAGTAATGTTTAAAAGTTTATTGTATGTAGACTTACCAAATGTATTTATTTCTTTCGGTTCTACAAGGTACAGAAAATTTTTGGTGAAAACAATATGTGACGAGTTAAAAAAGGGTTTTTCAAAAATTAACTCGATAGCTAATGAGTTCTGCGAAATATTAAGTGATCAAATAAAAAATGGAATTGTAGAAGAATGTGAAAGGAACAAACATGAATATTTTATGTCACGCAAGAGCGGTTATTGGGGAAGATAAGGAAACGACAAAAGTTGGCGTAGTGTTTAATTGTAGTTCAAAATCTAAAAATAATTTTATCATTGAACGAATGTCTCGAAACTGTGGTCCAAATTTAAATCCAAGATATTCTTGATGTGATTTTGAATTTTTGAAACCATATAATAACATTTAATGCGGATATAGAGAAAGCCATTTTAATATGATCAGAATTTCTGAGAAAGAAAGTAAATTTTTAAAATTTCTTTTGTATTTAGATGATTTTAATAAAGATTATAAAATTATGAGATTGAAAAGGTTACCTTTTGGTTACGAAAGTTCTTTTATTTTGAGTGCCACAATAAAACATCACATTAAGAAATTTGAGAAAAGCAATCCTAAATCAGTTGCAATGTTAGATACAGCCCTATATGTGGATGACTCATAATTTGGTGGAAATAATGTAAGGAAATCCTTTAAGTTATCATCAGATGCTGTCACAAATTTTAAAAAGCGGTGGATTTAATTTGAGGAAATTGAGATCTAACTGTTGAGAGTTAGAGAAATTGTGGATAGAAAATGGATTTTGTGTTGGAAGTTAAGTATTCAGCAGTTAAAAGTTTTGGGTTTGAGTTATTGTCCAGATAAAGATGAATTGTCGTTGGAAGATGAAGGGTTGCGTAGAGTGGCGCATTTAAAGAAATTGACTTTGCCGCATCTAGAATTAATGAGTCTTGTAATAGGTGCTATAATTGGATAATATATTAGGAATATATTGAACGGTAAAATATTGAAAAAATAGATGGTTTTATGGAGCGATTCAACTATCGCGTTGTATTGGGTTAAAGGTTGTGCGAAGAGATGGAAACAATTTGTAGTCAACAGAGTTGTAGAAATTCAGGGGATATCTAGTCCAAGTGATTGGTATTCTTGTCCATCTGAAGATAATCTGGCAGATATGTTGACCAGGGGAGTTGCCGGCTGCTAACTTGGTTCTGAATCAGAAATGGTGGTTTGGTCCAGAGTGGTCGGGAATGAATAATAAGAGTTGGCCTAAGCAGATTTTGAAAACTTCTGCAACTGAACAAAGTATAGGCATAGGTTCCCAAAGTGGTCCAGGTGGACCCCCAGGGGTCCATAGGGGACCACACAGACATGAAAAGAAAACAGGGGTTCACAATTTGTAAGTGGGGGACACTAAAAATTTTCTGCTAGGTACTCAAAAATATTCGAGAATCAGTTCAAAAACAGAATTAAATAGAACAATAGATAATAGTACAAGTGTACAACACATGTCGGGACTTGCAAACTGCCGCCCGTGTGCCCACTCGTCCGGGATGCTTGTTTAGACCTGTAAAGGGATGAAATGCGACTTGCGCTGTACTTGCTATCTACATTAGTATAAATACGCTAATGCAAAGAATAAAACGTTACTTATTTGTTTCCGGGAGTTTGAACATAAAAGTGTCACATTGAGTGAATCGATGTCAGAGTTTACAGTGCCGGAAAAAGTAAGTATTGCCTATTTGTTATACACAATTTTATTGTATATTGTAATAAATGTTTATAATTTTGTATAATCCCAAGTATTATTTTAATAAATAAGGACACAAGAAAATGTGTTATTGTTTTCTTTCTTAACACCTCCAATTTAGGGTGATATTTTTTAGGAGTTTTGGAAATACAGTAGAAATGAAGCTATCGAAAATAGTAAAACTTTGAAAGTGGTCCACGAGAAAAAAAAGTTTGGGAACCCATGGTATAGAGATATTAAAAGTGAAAAAGATAGAACCGGTGAAAAGTTTTGTTGTTAAATTAGAATTGGTTGATGAACTTTGAAATAAGATTTTAAGTTTGAATAAGTTATTAGAATTTCAATTGTATATTCACAGACAACGGAATAAAAAAAGAAGCTCATGATGTCATAATAAAGCAGGTACAACATGCTAATTTTACCACAGAAATATCAAATTTGGAGGAGAAAAAAAATGTTAAAGAATTGTTCTTTAAATTCATTGAGTTCTTTTTTAGAGAATTGTGGCTTACTTAGAGTGGGCGGTCGTTTGAGAAACGGCAACTAGCCAGAGACCAATTCTTTAACCCAAAACCCATCCAGTTACACAATAATTAGTGAATTTTTATCTTCTAAAGTATTTACACAAAGAGATTTACAGTTAATAAACTCTGCTATGAAACAAAGTTATTGGATTGTAGGAGCAAAATCTGCCATTGTCAAAGAATTAAGTCTAAAATGGCCAGATGTTTAAGTCTAAAATGGTGATTAAGAACTACGAAGATCATGATGTTATGGTAAGAGTTATGAGCATGAAAACTGTGAATGTGCATTGGGCGAACTAAAAGGACCAATACGTAAATTGGTCAAACTTCTTATAAGTGAAAATTGACTTTTATTATTCATTTTAAATTTTACAATTTCAGTAAAAAGTTAGAATTGTATATTTTGAATTATGATTGATGGTATTGTGTTAATACTTTAATTTACACATCTTTCATATTTTGATGAGGTTGTCATGAGGCCCCAGGTATTAACTGTAATGATTATTCCCAAGAGATGGCGCTCTTTTATATGTTTTTTTCTTGTATGTATTTTCATTTTCTTTTATGCTTTTCTTGTCAGTGTTTAGTATTGCGCGAAAATAAAAATGAGCGAAAATTGAAGTGTGTTTTATTTAGGTCTATTATTGCTCTATTCCTCTAATTTAGAAATATGTTTTGTGTAAACACCTTCTTTTCATTCATCAAAATAATTTTGCTCACACTAGGCATTTGTTGTTTATTACATTCAGAGATGGAAAAAAGACACCATAAAAAACAGCAATAGCTCATTAGCATTTATTTTGTCTAAAGCTGCCGCGCCGCACAACTTTTTGAAGTAGCATTAGAACCATCATTAATCAATTGATTTCTTTTTTTTTTCCAAGCAAATAATAAAAACCCTTGTAACATAATTGTTTCAAATTTCTCTTTTAAGTCATCATTAATCTATTTCATTTAAAGTTTGTATTTTTTTGCAAAGCGTGTCAGCAATTTATAAAGACATTGAAACCAAGGTTTAATTGTTACACATAAAAAGGGAAAATCAAGTTATATTTTTTATCCTAGGTTATAATAAAAATATAATCATTTTTATTTTTTGTCTTAAAATTTAATTTTAAACAGAATACTTAAAATATTGTCTTTTGTAGACATTTTCGTGTAATTGTTTAAAAATCATAAAATATTCAACTATTTATAAAATCTTAAGTTATGGCATGAAAGATATCAAAAATAAATATTTAGAATAAAAAGGTTAGAGAAAAAAATGAATTGCATGCATTGGACATACATAAAAGAACTATGTTCGTATAATCTTATTGTCATCAAATATATTGAATTCAAAGAAATAATTTTATTGATTTCATATTTTTAAAAGCTGTTTCCAGATTATAATTTTTTTTGTGTGTTTTACTGTTTTTTTTTTTTTTTTTTTTTTTTGTAGAAATACATTTCGAGAATATGTGAAACGATAATTTTCTCCAACGTATATAATTAAGAGGCCCTATTTTAAAATCTTTGACAAATATAAATCCATTCCAGAAGACTAGATAATTTAATTTTTCCACATAAAAAAGGCTTGTTTGTTTGTCGTTTAACGGTCATTTTTTGCACACGAGGGCTAATTAGACCGGGACCTACGGTTCAAAGTGGATTCCGAACCACTACAAACATCCCTGCCCAAGGTGGGATTCAAACCCACGAACTGTTGACTGGCAAGAGCGCTAACCGTTCGGCTGCCAGCTCGGCACATTAAATGATTGTGTATGTTTCCGAATGAAGGCTAGAATCAATGAAAACAGGCTTATTTTTGCCCTGCTAGTTGAAAACAGGCTTTCTTATTTTTGCCCTGCTAGTTTTATTGACTTGAATTGTATTGTTTTATTGACTTTTGGTTGAATTGTATTATTGACTAATTGTTGACAGAAGAGTATTCGATAATCAAGGAAACTCACATTTTCCAATAATTTCTCAATAATTTTTTGAAAAATAATACTCAAATTTTGTAAAACATTTATTTTAATATAGTATTTAAAGTAAGGAAAAATATTTTGTTAATTGTACATTTAATCAAAAAAAAATATTGTAACAAACATATTCAGTTTTAAAACGAATGTGTATGGAGAATTACGAGAAAATGATGAAAGAGTGCTGGTTTGGTGGTTTTTCATCTACAATGTAAAATGTAAGCGTACCATATTTGGAGCCTTTTCGTAAAGCTCCTGTTGTAATTCTTCTTATTATAAAAATATTTAATTTAATAAATGAGAGATATTTTGCAAATTATGTTAACTTTAGGGCAAATTATAAGATGGGCATGAAAATAAAATTAAAAAAATAGTAAAACTAGAACTGGATAACACACACAAAACATTAGATTGATTCTACTCTCTACGGGAAAGCGTTTTCTTTTATTAAAACATGAAAGTCACAGTTAATGTCTTTAGAAATTGCCTTATTTTGATTTCTGTTTTTTCACAGGAAATGGAATTTCAGGTCGCTTTTTTGAAACAATAGAAAAAATTCTTTAAAAATAGTTGTATTTCGAAAATGTCTAAAATTCTATAAAACAATTTATTGTTCGTCTGACATTCTTATTATTCATTCATTTTGTTCATTCTTATTGTTCGTCTGCCTTATTATTGTAACAACCAGTCCACAACTGCATTCAGATTCAAACATACCCTTAGCTTACTACAATATATAGAAATTAATATTAGAAAAATACAGAGCCACAAAAAGCAAATCAGTAAAACAATTGCCGCTGCACTTCAACAATAAAATTAGGAGTGTTTTTGAAGATGTTTCAATACAATCAAAGAAGCTGCGATTGCATAGTTAGTAAACTTACTGTATTTCTGAACGTGTACTATAAACGTTTCAAACAACACTTGCTTATAAAGTGTCTTTTGAATTGGAACTACCAGAGATAAGAAAATGCTATCTGTTGGTAAAGGAACTACCAATGTACTTCCTTTATTGAGTATCCATACAATAAAATAACCAAACATCGAAATCTTTTTTACCATCTAACTTCATTTATTACTACTGTTTATTTTTTAATATTTTTGCAGTATCTTCAATTTAATTAATTTTGAACGAGTTTCATAAAATGTTAATAAACACTTCTCCTATACTATGTAATAAGAATTTCTCTTGATAAATTTAGTATATATAAAATGAAAGAAAGTAATTTCAAATTATATGTTTTATGAAAGGAAATATTTATTATTTCTGACATGTTCTTACTGTCCCAGTTTATATCTCTTAACCCTAAAGAGAAATAAATTCTCTAACAAAGAAAAGAAAGCTCTAATAAGACGTTAGAATTTTGTTAACTATCTGTAGCAAATACCAAAGATTTATAAAAATTATAAATACTACAGTTACCTTATTTTAATTCATTTGACGCTACAAAGAACAAACTAGTTACTATTATGTATTCTCATGAAAATTAGTTTCACTTGATCTTATTGACTGAAATTTTTGTATGGGAAAAAGACAAAAAACTAAGATGATGAGATAAGAAAAAGTCATTGCCTTCATCATAATTTAAAAGAAAGATTCCCAATTTTTTGAGCAATAGGATACATATTCTAAAATTTCAGAACACAAGCCTACACAAATTAAAAAATATTGACAAAAACTATTTCTAATTGAAATATCAATAAATAAAAACATAAAATAAAATAAAGCTCATTAATGAAAGTTTGTGCAAATCAAAGAGAAAGAAATTGTGAATCATAGAAAGAGAAAATATAATTTAAGAAAATAATACATTCAAGAACTCATTAAGAATTTTAGAATTTTATACAATGTTTAACGAAGAAATACAGCTTTATTTTATTATTGTTTAAGCATATGAATAATAGTCAAATATAAGTTTATGGTTTAATAATTAGTATTTGATTTTTAAATAAAATTATTTTCTCAACTAAATGAAAGCATTTTGTTGAAAAACACAATTGAATTTTATTTTCTCATTCTCATTATTTCAGCGGAATTCAATCAGCGGTGTAAAAACACCGTTCATGAAATAATTTTATTCAGTCTGTAAACTGCCAGATAATTATCGCTTGTATCCTATAGAATTATCACGATAATAATTCTATAAAATTATCACGATATTAAAATTTATAGCAAACATATCAGGAAACCTGTAAGCATTCTCTTTTACAAAAGGTAAATTCGAAACAGTTATTTCCATAAAAAGATTTTCATTCGTGAAAATGTGCTTTATATTTAAAATACTGTTCACATACGTGCACAAGAGTTAATCTAGGGTAAATATCATCGCAATATATTCCTGACCATCCTGAGACATGGAATAGATTAGAGAGGAATTACATACTTTCAAAGTATTGTGTAATACTTTACAGAAGAAGAAATCATTTATGTAAAGCCACAATTTTTATCTATAGTCTACTATTGTTGTGATGAAACCGAATATTTTCCCAATTTTTTTTTATTTACACTAGTTTTGCTAGCGCAGAAGTTCATATCCAATGTGTGAATGAATAGATCATGTAGTTGAATACAACAAAATAATAATGAATATTAAGTTCATTTTGTATCGTTGGGCGATTTTATTTTTATCGTAACTTTTGCTGAGATTTTGAATGTGTTTCCGAAGCCTTCCGATGCCTTTTCTTCTTCTACACAGATTATGATAAGCTATAATTTCACATAAAGTTTCAATGCCAAAAAAAATGAATAATAATGAATCTTATATCGGGTTCCAATGTGGAAAGGTGATGCATTTGTCGTAACTATATTGTCAACAGCAGTAAGATGGTACAAAACCAAAATTACACCGTAACATGTTTTTATGCTTACACTTCGACATTTTCAACTGCCTAAAAGAGATAAGCACAGCTTGAAAAGTGAAATTCATCAGCAAAATTAATTAATTTCATGATAATCTTTTAAATATTAGTTAATTAAATATAGAAAGAAGATATTTAAGTTTTATAATTCTGTTTCTGTTCTACCTCTATAACTGAAATTTTATAGAATAATAGAATTAAAAAAACTGTTATTTCAGAGCCTTTAATATGTTGCTGACTAATTTTGTTTTCTATTTGTATAATATAAAGTAGTTACTTTAATATTGATTCGATTAAATTAACTATCATTTTTCTGCATTTAATAATCCCCGTCTAATAAAAAAGGTCAAGTTATTTGCCATGGAACAATAAATAATTTTCCTATTTAACGATTCCACGGATAAATTTTCAAAAATCTTGTTTAATTGGATATTTCTGTACCTAAAAAATTTATTACACTTTAAAGGATTATATTCTATTGCTCTTATTTCCCAAATTAATAGATTAAAATGGAATTTCATAAATGAATGAAATATATAATTTAGCTTTTTCCATATTGCAATAAAAATCATGGTTGTTGTAAGCTAAGTATTTTATAAAAACACCATTGCACGCAAAAGATTTTGAATAAAAATTGTTGTTGCTCTAGGAAACCTATTTTTACCTATTTTACCTAGGAAAACTATTTTTTTTGTTGTTGTTCTAGGAAACTTATTTTTAATTTAAAAACTGAAGTATAATTAAACACATTCCGATTAACGGGAATTTTTAACTTTAACAATGGAATGTACAGAGTAATATATTTCTTCCAATTTTACATATGGTGAATTATTTGTATTTATATTTCAATTTAATGCAATACTAATTAATATTTGAAATAGTTAAATATTGAAAAAAGTATTTCAAGTAGAAAAATTATTTACCATTGTTATAAGCATTCATTTATTTCTAAACGAAGTGATTACCAATAATCAATACACATTCAAATGATTGTGATAGTTATGAAAATTCAATAAAAACATTTCTTCATAAAACATCTGTTTTTATATTTTGAAGGTATTGAAAAATATTGCCGACGAACTTGTCTAGTGGTCAGCGTGTTTGATTACGGATAAGGAGGTCCTGGGTTCGAATCCCGGTTCGGACAAAGATGTACATTCTCTCTCTATCCATCCTGTTTTTGTCCTTTCCTTGTATGAATGTGTTGTAAATGGTTGCCAACCCTATAAACGGGTCTCTATGGCATGTGTGTACTGAGGAAGTCGGACTCCACACCTAAATATGGTTCTGTTGAAGCAGCGCACCCCATATTGCCAGCCTAGCTGGCACACGACAACAACATAGAAAAATATTGAAAACAAAGGAATAGAATTTTCGTTTCAAACGTTTTTATTTTTTTGATATGTGAAAATTAATTTAATTTATTTGTTAGAATCAGAGAGAGAGAGAAAGGATTCATTAAATTGGTTAAATAACTGATACTTTGCAATCGAAAGAATGCAAATATAAATGTACATACGGCAGCAATTCTACTTTTAACTGCGCAAATTTAAATAGATTTGTAAAAATATGAAATACTTAAGCATATATAAGTTAGCCGACCAACTCTATGAAATCTTAAATCATAAAATTCCTCACGCGGTATGATATTCAGGACAATATGTTTGTCTTTTATATAAATTTAAAAAAAAAATTGTCCAAGAAATTATTATTGATAGTGAGCATATTATGATAGTGATAAAATTTTTAGCTTTTACTAGATATTCATATCAACAGAAATAAAAAATTTTCATGAATAAATGAATTTAAACTAATAAATTACCGCCTACCCTGTGTAGTGGTCAGAGTGCCTGACTGCGGGTAGGGAGGTCCTGGGTCCGAATCCCAGTTCGGGCATGGATGTCTATCCTGTCTTTGTCCTTTCTTTGTATGAATGGTTGCCTACCCTATAAACGGGTTCCTATGGTACGTGTGTACTGAGGAAGTCGGACTCCACACCAAAATATGGTTCAGTTTTAAAAGTGGAGCAGCGCACTCCATATTGACAGCCTGGTTGGCACAAGACAACAACTAATAAATTGGAGGATTATAATAATTTATCATTGAATAATAAACTGCAGACAGCACATAGACGTCAATTAAAAAAAAAAAAACGGCCTAAAGTGTGAATTGATTCCGGTTGTACCACGGAGCTCTCACTACATTCTTCTTAAATTTTTTTTCATGACAAAGGTATTTAAACAGGAAATTCAAAGTTATGAAATGCCTCATTCGAATCACGAATTAATTCTTAGCTAATCTCCTTATATTCTTCGTTCACACGATGAAAATTTTCAAAACCCTTTCACAAACGGTAAACATTCAACTCGTGGATTGAGATCACTTCCCAACACCAGGACGTTTGAAGAATCAGGTCACACTCACAATGAAGCAAGGAGGAGTTTAACGTAGTGCAAAGATTTGCAATAAGATGTTGGGGTGTAATACTGCAACTTCTCTTCAATACCACGAGAGCTTTATTTTCTTCCACCACTAGACGCGCACTCATTTGGATGATCGGCTTGCATTATTTTTTCATCCTCGGGCAGGAATAAGAGCTGCTTTTGCTTACATTTCCTGAGATGGAATTCTCAAAAAAATTTCTCCAATCACACTCATCGTATCATTGTTTTACTCATTTTGTTCCTAATTTAAAATAACGTTTACATACTTTAGAAGAAATCGTAAAATTGTTAAAAAAATTTTTTCAAGGTAATTTCCTCTTTCTACATTAGGAAGTAATTTTTGATTTTCACTTCATTTTTTTTTGACGCTAAATATTTTTTTATGAATCACTGGACAACTTTATATAGAACTTTAATTATATTTAGCTAGTTAAGATTTGTTTTCTTATGAGAATTTATTGTTCAAAGAAAGGCTTATTCATTAATAAATAAATTTCACAAACTCGTGGAATACATTGAATAAACTTGCAGAAATAATATGTGCAGAAATACATTTTGAAATCATTAATGATATTTGAAAATCTATTGTTTACTGCATCAATAAAGGAAAATTGAATTGTAACATGAATACGGAAATATATTAAAAAGGGTATTTACTATGAAATCTATAATTTTCTCTTTAAATCATGCAGGTAAGATTATTTATTTTTGACGAATTTAACACATCTTAGAGTACATTTCCTTAAAGAAATTCCCAATGTTCACTCATGGTTTTAGTTTTTGATTGACTCCTTTGAGTACTATGGATGGGAGTCGCAAATAAAACAAATTTCTCAAAAGCAAATCTTTAGAGTCTTAAATGATAAGCAATAGCTGCAGTTGCATAGTTACTTGAATGAGATTTTTAAAATGAGATTAGTTGGTTTTGCTCCTTCATGCATCATGAGTAGAAGAATTGGTGGGCGTCATTCGCACTATCGGAAATTATTGAGCTCGAATCTTAGCTTAAACGAAGATCAGTAGTGTTTGTTAAATGTGGCTGTGGTTGGTCGCATTGTCTTCCAAGTGAAATGATACTCCAGGACGCGGAAGGCCAAGCATTGGTCCTGGTTCAAAATCACGAAGACTCCACCCGGCTGCTTCTATCTTACTGGTAGACCCCTACTCAGGGCTAGGTACAGGGAAGTATACAGGTGCAACAATAGACGTCATGTGTGAGTAATATTAATATTAATACTTGTGTTCACAATTCTTAACATCAAACAAATGAATCACGATTTCCATGCTACAAAGTTTATTGAATAAAGTGTCTTTTCTAGAAAATCACAGATAATTCTTATGGAAATCATTCAGAAAATCACAGTTAATCGAGATGCAAATATGTTTTTTTTCTTCCTTTTTTTCCAAAGTTGTTTCCTTCGGAGCTACGGACAAATAACTGGTTTGTTGCACTCAATTTTTTGTAACTGAAAGTAATCATTTCTATAATAGACTTTTCCATCAGTCGATAGAGAGTAAAAAAATTCACTATATCGTCTTTCATTATCACTTCAGTCAGGTGACCGATTGTATCACGACTTAAAGATTCAAGTGAGAATATTTTCTTCCTTGTTCTAGGTATGCAACAAAAGGATTTTTTTTGAAAAGGTGCCATATTTTTTATATTTTTTGCTTTCTTGATATTAATAATTAGTAAGTCTAATTTGTCTATACTACCAAAGGCATTGAAGTCCATTACTATTCGATTTTTATCTAACTTAATCTTTCGTAAATTGTTAGTAAAGTAGCACTTCAGTCACCTCAAAGTTACATTTTTTATTACCATAGCTTAATTACTAGAGACACCTGTTAGAAACATTACGCACTAAAAAAAAAAAAAAAAAAAAAAAAAAAACAAGTATGAGCAAGTCAGTAATTTAGAATAGAATAAACTGCTGTCCGAGTGGTGAAATCATAGAAGTGTCAAATGTCCTAATAGCGTTCGTGCTAGAGAAATTTTTAATTAAATTGGGGTTACTATTTTCTTTACTGAATTACTTGTCAGCTCGAATTTTTTTTAATCTCAGAACAAGTAATGAAATTTTTAATTTTGCTTAGAATATTTTTTAAATAATAGTTTCCCGGATAAAGAACAGATTTTATATTGAATTCAAAATATTCGGACAATGATATAAAATAACAATAATCGATAGAATAAGAGAAATTGTTTATATCATATAAGAAGACATGGGAAATCAACGCAAACTATTATTGAACCACGTAAAGATTATGTGAGAACAAATTTGTTATTACTTATAAGTCAATTAAAAATATAATTTATTAAGTTTATCATTCAGCCAAATGTGGAACAACTAGACATTTCACATAACGTAAAATCTATGGGAGGAAATAAATATAAATAAAATTTATGTAAAGCATTTTTATTTATTATTTATTTTAGTAAAATAACATTGAATTAAAAAAGTTATGAAAATACATAGATTTTTAAAAACATATTGTTGATAATTGAGATTTAAAAGGCGAATCTCTTAAACGTCGATCCTGCATGTAACGCTAAAAAATTTCCACTTAACAAATTTATTCCATGGGAATAATAATGCTGAATAATGTGGGGCATTCGCCATGGACAATCTTGACAGCGATCTGGTGTACGTTACCTTTCGGTATGTTTCCGCTTTCTAAAGGTACCTTATTCGGGGTTTGTACGTGAGAAATTCCTGAAATTGAATGCTTAGGCCGAGAGATATATGAATAAGACTTATAAATTATAGAATGCCATTTTGGATGATAATACACGGATACTTTAAAAATTGCTTTTGTCTTCGCGTGGGCGTACTAATTTATTCGATAATTTTCCATTTCATTATGCTTAAAATCATCACTATACTATAACAAAAAAAAAAAACTCCAGATTTTTAAAACATAAATAGATAACTTAATTTACAATTTAATTAATAATTTTATTTGTTTCAGAATAAAAACGCGAAGTAAATATCATTTTAATCATTAAAAAAAAATATATATATATACTACATTTATCAGAACTTTTCAAAGAAATAAGCATTTGAATTCAATCTGATGATTCAAATAGTAATTCATTTTTATAAATGAAATATTCGTAACACTGTATTTTAAATGGAAAAAATAGATATTTTAGATTGACATTTGCAGGAAATAAAACACACACACACATTTCTAGTAAATTTTTTACATCAATTTTCTATTAAAAAAATTCTCTACGTGTAAAAGAATTAGTTATAATTCCATTAGATTTTATTTTGAAGGGATAAGAAGCTTTTCAATTTTAATAACTAAAATTACTGAAGTTATGAATCATAAATCGGCAATTGATGGTAACATAAAGCAATTATTTTAGGAGATCCAAACTACTTAAAATAAATAGATTTTTTCAGAGATTCCAAGTAATATCACTAAAATAAAAATTTCAATTAGATATTTAAATTGTAAAAGTGTGTGAAGATGAATACGGTGTAAAATGCAAGCTTATATTTTATGCTACAACTGATAAAAGCTTTTTAAGCAATCGTTTGACAAAGAATTAAAACCTCTGAAATCTTAATTTTAAGCAATTAATTATATATTGAAATAAATTGATTCAACACATTATTCATGGAAATAGCAGTAATATACATTTTTAATTAAAATATCGTTTCATATTTTAATGATGGTAAATTTTCAAAGATTGAATTTTTTAGTAAAACTAAGAACTTCTATCACAATTTTATTGTTGTAAATAATTGGAATATTTACCACAACGAACAGGATTTAATTAGATTTTCACCATTGTTTAAGAGAATGAACATTATACAATTTAATGCAATAAAATTAACCTGACTTTCACTGTTTCATCTTTTCCTTCAACTCTGGTTATAAATCTTTTCTTTTTTTTTATGCATGGAAAAAACAAACTCAGATATTTTTGCGCTTGCTAAGGATGGTTGTATAAACATTCTTGTTCAGAACCTTGGCCTTAACCCAACAAATTTATCTTACAAGATTTCCTTTTCAAGAAAACTCAATCGGAAAGTTTCGAGCTTGAAAAAGCTTCTTTCATTGAGACCATTAAATAACCCAAAATTATTTTTATTATAAGAAAATTTAAATCATAAAATGTAATATTGATAATTTATGAATATTTCATCTTTATACCATAAAACTAATTTTTCAGATTCCAAATCTAAGATCTTTGTAATAGCATTATCAATACAAAATGCAGATACGCAGTGAACACTAATACAGACAATTAAAACATTTTAAAAATTCCTTAAATCAAAAATTAAAATAAATTTCTTTCAAAACTCACATAAATTATACATATTTAATAAAATCATAAATTTCAGCCAAACAATATATAAATATATTATATCATTAAAAATATTTTTTTCCTAAAACGATATTTGGGAAGAAATAAAATACTGACCGATCTAATATTCCATAAATTTTATATCAAAAAATTATGATAATTTCGTTATTATTAATAAAAGAATAGTATCACAAACTTTGAGAAAAGTTGTTGTTGTCGTTTGCCAGCTAGGCTGTCAATATGGGGTGTGCTGCTCCACTTTTTCAACTGAACCGTATTTTGGTGTGGAGTCCGACTTCTTCAGTACACACATGCCATAGGGACCCGTTTATTGGGTAAGCATCCATTCACACCTCATTCATACAAGGAAAGGACAAAGACAGGATAGATAGAGAGAGAAAGTACATCCATGCCCGAACCGGGATTCGAACCCAGGACCTCCCTAGCCGTAGTCAAGGATGGTGAATAACAGACAGGGCTTGAGCAAAGTAAGAAACTTAAAAAGGAAAAGTTAAAAGAATGAAAAACGATAATTTAACAGATTAAGAAACGAAAATCGAAAGCGTGGTTAAAAGTCTAAAAAGAACTAAGCAAAGCAAAATTATTATAAGGAAATATAAAAGAAAGAGTTTCGTTACTCCAGCAGCTTTTCGTTCGTCAATTTTCATCAGCAACCTCTTCTCTTTTCCAAATCTAATTCATGAACTCCCTGGTGATAAAATAAACTCCCTGGAGTTAGTTTTTTTTTTCTGGACATAATACAATAATTATAAAATGCAAAATTTATTTATCCAAATAAAATTGATGTGATCAAACTAAGATTAAAATTTTTTGGAAAATTTTGTTCATCTTTGAAATGATTTGGCGGCTCTCTGTGGGCTGCGCATGGGGAATGACAGCCCCTCTTGCTCTTCCCCCGAACCGTCACTCTGGTTCCCTGAGAGGAGACATCCGACCACAGAGAATTAAAAGGTTGAGTTTTTTAAAATGTGTGAAATAGCGAATTGCGCGAAAGCCGAAGACAGCCTGTAAATCATTCTCAGTACATACATACATACTTTAAAACAAATGTTCATCGGTTGATAATGAACTGATCGTAAGTGCTAACATTGTGATTAATTAAAATTCGCATCAATGAAGTATATACATTAACATATAAACTATAAATGGCTTGTAATCATTTGAACAATGACTGAGTTAAATATAAAGTTAATTATAATAAAGTAAATTTAAAAGTTAATATATGATAAGTAATTTAATTTTACTTCACCTTTAAAATTATTCCTAGATTCATTTTCTTTGAATCGCATGCATTTTCAAACCTTTATCCACTGTCTTGTTCATTAACGTTACTAAGTAGAAATAGACCGTGTGTAGGATGATAAACATAATTCTTACTCAATATACCTCATGCTAAATGATATGGATATTTTTACAGGCATAATTAATGTGCCACATGCTAAATGTTGAAACATAATCATCGGATTCATGCTTCACTTCAATAGATTTCCATTTGTCTGTTACATACTGTTGATGTCCATTAGATACTGTCTCTTTATTCAGAATTTCTTTTGTTTAAGCTGTTACATCGGTAAGTTGTTGCCAAATTGTGTAGCTTATTTTTTTTAATAAATCTTGATGTTTATACAAACTGCTAATATTTCAAAAACTTATTCTTTTATATTTCATTTCGTTATTGGTTTTTAGTAAATAGGGAAGAATAAGTTCTTTAAATTTTGCTAGTAATGCAGATTGAATGCAATTTTAAAAACATGTATTCAATATACAGAAATATACATGTAGATTTTTTTTGGCCCATTTGATTTCTTTGACTCTGTTGCAAATTACTTCGAGTTTTGCCCGGTACAAAGAATGTTGTTATCTTTTTTACTTCGTTTAGTATATATATATAAATATATATATATATATATATATATATATATATATATATATATATATATATATATATATATATATATATCGTAACTTTAATCACGATAAATTTTTCCTGAAAAATATATGAGAGATTATACAATTTATCTGCTTCTAAATGAACACGTTTGATCACATATGTACATGTACGTTATATTTGATCTTGAATTTCTTAAGAATTCGTCAAGACACTTTTACTGCACGTGCAATACTTACCCAGTGCTTCTGTACTGTCATAAAATTTTATTCTAAGGCAAGAAATATTAGAAAAATTCTAAAGTGGTATTTCTTTAAGATATATTTAACAATACGTGCATTTTTATGTCTAAGAAAATAATATTGCAGTATATGCGAATAGCTAAAACAGTAAGCTCATAGTAACGGGAAGACATGTTTCATCAGACCAGCATAGAGCGAATCAGTTTTTAGTGTTTAAATTATATCCTTTATTAATCTGCAGATATGTGGGATTTAATAGAAATTCAAGACCCAAAGTACAGAAATAATATTGTTACTGTAAAAGAAACTTACAGTGTAGTCAGAATAGCGAAATGGATGAAGCAAATACAGTGTAGGACGCTTAAATCTATTAATAATTGAATTAATGAAATTTGGCTACACCTAAATCCTGACTTAATAAAAGACTCCAAGATCATCCACACATTATCTAACACGAAGATTAAAATGATAATCTAAGTATAAGATCTATCTGTACTTATTGTTGAAAAATTCTGATATTATATTCATTAGTTATAGACAATTATCAGTATAATACAGGATTAATGAACTAGATTAAAATTATATCTAAATATGATGGAATATTGGGACTAAAGTGATAATAAAAATGTAAGCTTTACTAGAAGTACATTTGAAATATTCCTGAATTATACTCATTGTTTTTAAGATATATATATATATATATATATATATATATATATATATATATATATATATATATATATATATATATATATATATGTATGTATGTATGTATGTATGTATGTATGTATGTATGTATGTATGTATGTATGTATAAAAGACTAGAGAGCTAATTAATAGTTAGACTGTATCTTTGTATGATAATATTTTAATCTATCGTTTCGCAAACAATGAGTCAAAATATTAATTTTTTCATCTATTTTATCTCAAAATTTCTAATATGCAAATGACTTTAAAATTAATATTTTCATTCAGCTAAACGCGAAGAGAACAGCCTAAACGACGTTTGTAAGGCATATTAATTATTTACCCCGTATGTTTTTCCACAAGGAGTTCAGCAGTTAGTGGACTTTACTCGTGCATCGCCAGTGAGAAAACTCCCAAGCAGCTATTTTGACAGACGTGCACACCCAGCCAAAACGCTCCACTCATCTCAAGATGTTTCGCAGTGATTGGAATCGAACTCAGGACTCTACGCTCCAATTCGAATGCGGGACCTCATGCTTCCTTCCGCACCATAGGTGGAAATGACCTCTAGTCCTTCCACAATTGGAGTAGAATAGGAAGGTATTACTGCTGAATAACGCTATAATTAAGATGTCTGTAATAAAACTCTTAACTAGTACTGCCATTTAATCTGTTTTCAGGTAACGATGGATAACATTTTTATATATAACCTGTTCTCCCACATATTTTATCTTTTCTTATTACTCACATAATTGTTAATGAGTAAACTTGGTACTCTTTTGTTAATTTTAAAGAAGATGTTTGAAATAACCAATAGAGTTTAGCCTTTAATTATAAATAGTATTAATAAAACAAATTTTAAATCTCTTATAATATGATCTCATTGCATATTCTTAAATTTCTTTCCAATGCTTCCTTAGATGCAGACATGACATCTACGTTGAGTTATTCTATCAAAGTTTGATAACGTCATGGAGGAAAGAACGTAAGGTAACATAACATATATTCTTTTCTCCATGGATTACTCATGGTCTTTATATATTACCTGGTTCGCAAACTGTCTTGATAATACCATGACACAATTAATCACAAGATATTCCTTTTCTTAGCTTTTAGAACATAAGTAATGTAAAGCTTACTTTTCATGAGAAGAATAATCATTGGAAGAACTTAGAAATATCTATTTCGAAACTTCATATGACTAAAAAACAAGACGAATGTTGCTTAAGCAACAATTTTTTACTGCGTAACATTTCATTAAATATGAATTTAATTCAATTTTCATAGTATAAAAGTTATGCAATTTTAGCGATATTAAATGTCATCAAAACTCAAACTTATATAAAAAAGTTTATATTCAAAATCAAAGTTATATTTTTATCTGGCATATGAGAATAATCAGCCAATTTTATTAAAAATATTATATTTACATTGCTGTCGTTATTGATTATAGCTATATACCGGGTTATGTGGATATGGATGGTAATGATAACGTTGACCATGCAGTTAAAAATTATAATTATATGAAAACTGACATCTCTTCCATAATAGAAGATCTGAAACTACTCATTGCAGAAATACCCTTTTCATTGATTAGAAAGTTCATAAAATAATAACCTTTTCATAAACACTCTAAAAATAAAATCTTCACCTCCTACACCAAAAAAAGAATTTTAAAAATGCTGTGCATCAAACATACATGTTAAATTTCAAATTTATCTTTCATATTATTTCAAATTATCTTTCATTTTTTTCAAATTTATCATTCTCTATAACCCTACGTCTTCTTCAATCAGTATTCTTTAAATAACTGCGAAAAATATTCTTACAACCTATTGTTGCCAAGTTATTATAAGATAGACTCTACTTATCTAAAATAATTAATATATCAATAAGCGACAAACAACTTCAGTATGACTTGTTCTGATTACAAAAAGTTAGTTAGGTTCTTTTGCGTTATATACTTTTTTAAAAAATTGCCAAATTTATTATAGAGCAAAATTTTATTAATTTTAATATCAAAAGACACAAACAAGCTCATTCAACTCTAGTTCTTGTAATACTTAATCAATCAAACAATTTTGTTTAGAAATCCTCTTGTGATGAAATTATGCCCCATTATTCAAAAAAATTTCTTGACATTTTTTTCAGTCATAAAAATTTTAAATTCCTGTGCGAATTTGAAATGCTTGTGAAGGCGAGGAATATTAAAAATCTATGCTTCACTCTTTTTCGACTTCTAGTCGTGAAATTCACCATAACTCAATAGTATAAAACGTTCTACGTTGCGGAAGACTCTGAGTTCGATTCCAGCAACAAATGTACATTGGGAGACAGAGGATACTAACACATTTCAAGAAAAGGAAGCTTACTGAGGTTTTTACACTTATGACATGTGAGTTAGATCCAATAATTGAAAAGGGTATTCCTGAAAGAGAATACATCCCGATTTATAAAATTTAATAACAGGTTTAGGCTGTTTAGTACATGTGATATCAAAATATCAATTTTTTTTTTCGATTTCATGAAAATATAAAGAATTTGTTGCATCTTGTTCGGGAATATCCAAAAAATTTACTTTTATCATTCTTTAAATGCACATTAAGGAGAAATGCTGTTTCATTATTATTCTAAATGTACAACCCTCATTTATTAATTTATTTTGCATTTGCTAGGCTATTGTTCCTATTTTTCTGTGAGTATTTCTACATCACCTATCGGAAAGCTATAATAAATAAAACTTAAATAATCTGTATCAGAATTCAGAGGAAACACGATGTAATTGTAAAAAATTTTCGGTTCTGTGAATTTTAATAAATGATATAGTAATTCAGGGCTCGATTTAATCTTATTGGGATACTGGACAAAATCTTCTTTGGTGGGATTCTCTGCTTCACAAAAACAAACTTTCTATTCAATTTGGCAAATGATTTTATTTGATTGTCAAAATAAAAACTTCCCAATCATTTTGGAAACCCAGGGCAACTGCCCCGTATGCCTCTGCCTTAATCAGGCTCTGAAAAAATTTCGAGTTCAGTAAATTTAGTTAAGCGTGAATAAATCTTAATTTGAAGCAGATTGTATCTTAACTTTATTTAACAAAATATTGTTTATAAGTAAAACATAATTTTTCTTTTTTTATATTTATAAAATGCTTATTAAATAATTAGTATGTGCTTTTAAAAATAATTTTCCAAAATTATAAAATCTACTACCAATAAATCAAATTATTACTAGATGTTTTCTGCTGAGAAATGGAACTTGTGTTCAATTCATTTGCTGTTTATAGAATAAACATTCCATGTATAAGAGTATTTATAATAATAAAAAAGAATGGGAATATTTGAGGTAAAGCTTTATATTCTTGACTTCTTTTGATTCGTCATTTGAATTGTGAAACAATTGATAAAATTAATCACGTTTGCATTCATAAAAAGCGAAAACATAATTATATTTTTGTATATTCAATAGTTAGTTTTATATGGTAATTTTATATTTATTAAGTTTCAAAAGTGTTATAAGATTTTAAAAATATATTTTTTAAACAAAATACTTTTTTATTTCTATTTATCACATTTTGATTTAATTTATTTTCAAAGCTAAACAGCAAGTGATTGAAATATTCAAAATAACTAGAAAGAATGAAATCACTTCATGGAGGAAGTTTTAAATTTTCGTGAAATGAATTAATTATTTCATCGGTATGAGGTGAATATATCCACAGAATAAGGAAATTATTTATATAAAAAGAAAAGAAACAAAAAGGAAAAGAAACATAAAGGGGATAAATGAAATACAAAAATAGAATAATACTTTAAGGGGATTTAAAATATATATTTTTATATATAATTTGGTCACAAAAAAATCGTTGGTTCTAAGTATTACGAAGAAAATAATTTGTCCGTTTGCAGATAAATTTAAGGCAAAATCATTTTTCTGAATACTTACTCTATAAGATTACATGGATGACCTATTGATGTGCGAAAATAGTTTATAGAGAATTCCAAGGGATATCAAATCCAATGGGAAATAGAGAGATATCATTGTTGGCACCTAAATTAATTGTATAATTCCATTCTACCAGAAACTCCGAAGCATTTCCCTCTTTTGAGTTATATTTGGCTATCTTTTTCATTTTACTTTCACTGGCAACCCTTTAACGCTCTAAACAAAGAGTTGGTGAAAAAGTTTTAAGAAAGTTCTTCATTGCTGTTTATGATTGAGATTATTTTTCTCTAAGACAATGGAAAAGTGGTGAGTATTTTAATAAAATGAAACTATTTTAAATCTCCCATATATAATAGAATGATCTCTTTACTTTAAATCTCATTGCTCACATAAATTATTTAATTTTTACATTTATAGCCTACTTGAACATTTCTTATCTAATATAATATATTGAATGAAAATTCATGGCAAAATATATCCATATTGAAGGATCTATTGAAAAAATTTTAAATCGAAAAGGGCATTTTATTCGCGTATTAAATTAATCATAATTGATTCGTTATTTGGCATTCTATTTAATAATTATTAGTGTTTGTTATACAAACTGATTAAATATTAGTGCTTGTTTACATAAAATCCAAACTTTTGATTTCCTTCTAAATTTGTGCGTTGATTTTAATTTGCGGAATTCATTTTTCGTGATAAACAATGCTATTTTCTGTCTATTTATCATTATTAAGAATCGTTTAAAATAACTTGAAAAATTAAATTTATTTTAAATGAATGATTATTTGTAAACTCGCCAAAAAAAGATTGTTGAGCGTGCATAAACTTATTACGATTCTTATAAATTAATATCATAATCTAGAACTATAGTTTATGAATATGTAACATTTAATAAAATATGTATTTCTTTTGTCTCTTAATAAAACTGCACTTTGAACTATTGAATTTCTAATTGAAGTTTTAAGGGGAATGTTATGAATCCAAATTTTTAACTTATTATTTTTCTCTCAATTCTGAATATTTTAAAGAATACTTAATTAAAATTATAGTTTTCTCTTTTCAGAGATCGTGGCTTAGAACATTTTCAACTACAAAAAATTTTTAATTTTAAAAATTTACTGTTTTTAATTATTTAAATTTAAAAATACAAAATACATTTACGCTTTTTGTGATTCACATAATTCTTAAGCTACCTACAATAATGATTTACTTAGGTTACCTAAAAATGATATAGATCTGAATTTGTTTATTAGTGAAGTAAAAAAATTAAAGGTGTGAAATCAAATGTTGTGCATATATCTTTTTATTTAAAAAAAGATACTTGTATAATTTTTCACTTGTATCAAAATGTTTTGACAATGAATTATGCTTTCAACTGTAAAAGAAATGACATTCAATTTCTCAAATAGTAAATTAAATCTTATATTTTTTTGCATATTTCTGACAAAGAAAAAAGAGCTCAAAGAATCTCGTAATTTTAAATTATGGCTGAAATTATACTTTTGAAACTTTTGACTTTCTTGCCCAAACTTCCCTTCTACAATGATATGTCAAAGTTTATCATTGTAGAGGAGAAATCAGGGTCAAAGTATCAATTAGTAAAACTGATAAAATTTTATTTGATACTGCTTAACATCATTGTAACATTAGGAAATAATTCTATTAAACATATTAAAACATATCTGAAAAAGGAAAAAATATAAACTTTTTAGTATAGAGTAAACACAATAGTGACTTTAGTCATTTATTAGTATATCATTTAAATAATTAATTTGTATCATGTAATTAAGATTTTAGTTTAGAAATCTGTTATTTACTATGTTAATGTCGAAGTAAAATACATTTCAACTATGATCATTTGTATGCAAAAATGGTTTCCTTGATTGCTTCAAGTATAAATTAAGTTTATAAATGACAGGTTGGTCGTAATTTATATTTTAAAAAAAAACTGTTTTAAAAGAAATACAATTTCTGAATGTCACTTGAATCGAAAATTTATTTTAATTTTCTCAATAAAGTTATTATCTTATTTGAACTCTGTGCAAATCTATTCCAATTATTAAAAATTGTAAATTTTATTCAATTTTAGTTTCTATATTTAAATTTGATGTTTTTAAAATTATTTGATTAACGAATGAAATGCTAATTATTGGACAATAGCTTAAGAGGGAATATCTCTGAAGTTAACTATCTTGTGCAGAATCAAATGCAGAAGAAAGTGGAATAAAATATCCAGTTTCCAATTTTATTTCTTGTCTGTGAATAGTTTTAGTAACATGTTTGCAAGCATGTGCCTATTTTTAAGTGCAATATTTTTCTTTTTAGGAAAAGCTTATACAATAAGTATTAACCCATGATTGAATTAAAAAGCGATATAATTTACTCTATTCAAAGAAATGTTTTTTTATTTTTAATACAACCGAATAAGTTTGATGTTTATGCGGAAAAGAAAATCCTACTTTATTTTAAATAAAATTATCTTCAGCAAAATGAACGAATATTTTTTAAAATTAGTACACATCTATTAATTTTTTAAATAGCAAAAGATGATATTGTCTTACTCAGTATTTTTCTTTTACTTTAAAAGATTTTAAAACAATGATTTCCGTGGTTTTTAACTTCTTTATTTTTTAAACTTTAAATACCATTTTGAAGGTAAAAAAAAATTTATATTAATTTACCAATATAGATATGCTTTTATTTTTGCATTGCCAGTGATAAATGTTTACAGACCATTGGCATTGAATGAAGAGGAGTATATGATCTTTTTGCAGATGTTGTATATTAAATGGATTATTTTTGAATAAATAAAATTAAATATGACTTTCACCTCCATTTCAATAGTCCCTGAATTAGAGTACTACTTTTAACTTGTATATTATTTATTAATTTGTTATCTGCATTAAACTGTAATTTCTATTAGAATTTGTTCTTTTATGCATAAATTGATAGAGTGAAAAATGAGTGTGTATCTGAAACAAAGACATACTTTAGTATAAGTGTACGAGAAATGGATCATATATAAGTTTGAAATTAATTATGAACTCTTTACTTGCTCAGTAATCTTAATTTTTTAGTATGTTAGGTCAGAACAACTTGACTCAGATGTGTTGAATATGAAAGACAATATTGCTCATGCTTATAAAGTATTAAAATTCTGGAACTTGTGAATAACTATAAGTCTCCATATCGTTATTTGCTGATGCTTAATTACATAACAGCATTGAATACCACATGCCTATATATATACATATATACATACATATATTACTGTTGAGTTCAATAATTTATAACATAAGAGAGAAGTAGTCAACAGAGTTGTGAGGTAAGTCACAATGTAAAGCACTTATAAAAACATTTCGTTTAACAATTAACTTACACCACCCACCTGTGAAGCTCATTGTGGTTGGAAGTTCTGTTTATACAAAAGACTCTCAAACTTCTATTTGTGCGTGATTTTTTATTTGTGTAATTTTTGGTGAGGTACATGACGACCAAATCAACCAAATCAGAATATAACTGAAGTTATTAATTAAAAATAAGGTTCGATCGTTCATTGCATTTTTCAATTTGTAATACGCATTTCATCTCTTATTGTATCGGCCAATTATATATGTATTGTATTCTATAATCGAATAATTTAACTATAGAACTCGAAGAATTTCCTTGTAAATAAGATGTGCAATAGCATATCGAAATGGAATTTTTGCTTGCAAAGCAAAAATGGATTGATCATAAATAAACATTGAAAAAAATCTGCAGTACTAATTCCAATTTTCCTGTAACATAATGCTTCTCTCTTTTATTTCATTTATTTATTTATTTTTTTCTTATGAGACAGTTGGCGGAAACACTAATCTCGTACTTTATTTATTTTAAAAGTAAGTAGAGGTTTAATTTTGTGTGTGAAAAGGACAAAGTGTTGTTGGTTTTGTTATTCTATGATCCTCATAAGTGACGAGTCTGCTAAATAAAAAGTAATATATATAATATATTACATTTATCTAATTTTTAAATATGTTAATCTTTTTTAAAGTATTTCTTAGTTATTTTGAAATGTTTTAAGTTATTTTCAAAGTGAAACTTGCGTGTTAAAATTTTCCTATCCTTTTCATTTTAATTAGGAAAATGCTAACTATGAAACAATTTCAATTTAATAAATCATAAAAAAAATGTATTATTTAAAAGAATAATTATATAATATCTTAAAAAGTTACAATCTTAGAATTTTGGAAAATTTTAAATATTTAAATGAAAACATACTTTACAAATTAAAAATTTTTATCAGTAAAAGCAATATCCCTAATATAAAATTAAGTAATTTAATTGGAAAATAAAGTTTTTTTAAGAAAATTCTTCCCTATTATATATATTTATGACCTATAGGACATAAATAAATCATTCACACTTTTTTATTGCTATTGTTGTCAAGCTCATTAAAAATACGTGCTAAATACAGCAAGGAACCCAAATTTGAAGCTTTGCAAATAATATAATTGATTTTGTTAAATAAAGTAATAATGAATACAAGTTTTTTTATTATAAATTAAAGGATTAATATTTTTTTAAACCTGTTTATTTTTCCTCCTGCATAATAATCTCCCACATGTTACTGCACTTTATCAGTAAGATTCAAGAGTTGTAGTTTGGTTAATGAATATGAGCATTTATCCAAAACACGTTTCTATTATTAATTAACTAGTTTTCCAAGATGACAAACAATATATATATATAATTTTATTATTCGAATAAAAATGTGAATTATTTAAACATTTATGTAATTACAAAAAGGAAAAATATAATTAACAAAATTGTGATAATATTTATATATGATTTTTTAAAATTAATTATGAAAAGTTTGTCTACATTATTTAAATGAAAGAAAAATGTAACAGAAATAAATTTAAAAGCAATGGGTTTTTAATCCATTTGTAACATGCATTTCTTTTACAGAGTTACAAGCTTCACTGTCAATGCTTCAATGTGTTTGCAGTTTTGCTGAAATAATATAGAGTAAGTGACTTCGGATTTCTTTGCACTAACCATTTTATTTACGAAGGTTTAAGGAAATAATTTTTTGCTGACATAAATTAATATAAGCTCTAGTGAAGTGATAAAAAGTATTTAAAACTATTGTTTTTATAAAGATTTTTTATTTGTAAATTTATAGTCGTTCTGAATTGAGTTAACTATTCTGAATTAGGTTTAAGTAAAATTGAATTCAAAAGTTAATCTATTTTTTACTTGATTGTTTTCATTCCTTTTAAGAATTTGAGAATTTAAAATGAAAAGTAAAATCAAAATAAAAATACAAAGAAAATGAATTGTTCAAATAAATATGTATGCTAATTCTAGGAAATTACGATAAACTTGTGAATATTTTTTAATCATAAACTTAAAATAGCTTTATATATATTTATTGAATGATGGATTAAAGCCCAACTAAAGTGTAAAATTTTACTTACCAAGAAACTCTAACAAAATTTTTCAAAGAACTAACTATGCATACTGTATATTCCTTAATTGCTAAATTTAAATTTTGACCACACTCTGAAGACCTGCTAATGATCTAGGGTTGTTGAAAAATATTCCAATATTCACTTCATACATTCTCACTGAGAACATTCCATAAATAGTGGGACATAATCCCATGTCGAAAGGGAAAAAACCCAAAATGTGCCTGCGCATCTACCCCAATAAACGTGCAATCAAAAGAAATAAGTTTTGTCTTTTTTTGTTCATTCGCTGTGATTGAACTTGAGACAATTCATTCCAAAGAGTAATGTGTAACTAGACCTCTAGACCTAGCGAAATTTAATAAGTATTTTAAAACTATTAAGTAAATTAAAATTTGTAACAGAAAAATATATAGCATCTAAAATTATCTCTCAAAATAAAACTCTTATTCTTTTTGCAAGCTGAAATTTTTTCTGAAATGCATGGAATGGAATGAACATTATATCATTCTTTCTTTGGCTAATTTAAAAACAATTTCATTTTGATATTTTGAATTTGGTTGTTAGAATTTATTTAAAACATAGTTTATCCTGGTTTGATTTCTCTCTAGAATTGGATTTATTTAAGTGGGGAATATTAAGTGATAGAAATTTTTCAAATTTCATAAATGAAAATGTGTGAATAATGAAGATATGGAACAGAATTTCATAAATGAAGATATGGAACAATATTTCTTTTCCACACATTTAAAATTGCCATCTGTGCATAATTGTTAAAGTTAAAAAAATATTATGAAATTTCACATCCTTTTCATTCCATTTTACAAATTTTAATTTTTCTATCAAAATCAAGATGATTTTTTCCTCATTCTGAAAAAATATTGTTATTATAAACTATGGCAAATGTGTTTTGTTTTTACCATTATAATGTCAACAGTTAAAAGAATAAGAAATCCAAGTAAAAAGAAACACAATTTCATTCATTACAACATCTTGATTAAAAGAAATTTTTATCCACTCATTATTCTTTCTCTTTGTTTTTAACAGGTCTTTATTCCAAATATGAATCCATAAAGAAAAATGTATTAGGTAAATTTTAATCATAATTTTTGAACAAAAATTTAAATTTTCCACTGGAAAAAACTTATACGAAGCAGCCAAGTATGAAAAATAAGGTTCAAAAACATCCTTTCAACAGTTTGTGCGTTCGAATACCACTGTGTTCTTCAGAGTTTGTAACGTGTCTGAATACTTATTGAAATGTATTTCTAGGACTTTTTAAATATTGCGTGTAAAAAGTAAACGCTAAGAGATAACTAAACTCAAACATTCCATCAAAAACTTACAAGACAGGAATGCTAGTTCCATAAATAATTAACCAAATAATTTTACTCAAATTTTATTCATGCAATCCATGAATAAAAGATTCGTTTGGCGAAATATTATGGAAAATACTCCAAAAAAATATGGAACACTATTTTAAAAATTTAAATAACATTCTTGAAATTGAAACTATATATATAATTATATTTTATCTATCAATACCTCCCTGGAAATTGCATGTACAACACATCGGAATTAACTATACAGGTTCTACTTGCACCACACATTCTTAAAAATAATAGTTTTTAATAGTTAAAAATTATTTGATGCAAATTTCAATACTTAGGAGTAACAAATTTCAATGCATTCAGAAAATACTACCAGCTAAAATTAAAATATTTATTTGAAAGCTCTTTTGGAAAGATTTTCCAAAGTAATAAATAAGAATCTTCTTCAAATTGAATTAAAAGCATATCATAAATATCTATGTTTCATTTATAATGGCCTCCTAGGAGTTGACTTGTATAACCCATGGAAATATATTATGCTTCCTGTATGTTAATCACTCTTATTTAAATGAAATATTGCTTTTAAGCGAACAAGGATATTCTTATGTAAGTTAAATTACTAAGGAAATATGTCTATATTTCCTTGTTTTCATAGAGTCCTCTCAAACGATGACTAAAAGATTTGTTTGGGAGCTCTGTAGGAAAAGATTTTTCAATGCAATATGTAAGAATATTCTTATAATTGATTACACAAAGAAAATTGTAAATAGCCATGCTTTAAATATGATGGCCTCCTAGTAGTTGACTTGTATAACCCATGGGAATATATTATGTTCTCTGTATGTTTATAACTCTAAATGAAATGAAATATTACTTTTAAGCAAAGAAGGATATTCTTATGTAAGTTTAATTACTTAGGAAATATGTCTCTATTTCCTTGTTTTCATATAGTCCACTCAAGCGATGATTAAAAGATTCGTTTGGGAGCTCTGTAGGAAAGATTTTTCAATGCAATATGTAAGAATATTCTTAAAATTGAATATGGAATGAAAATTGTAAATAGCAATGTTTTAAACATAACTGCCGCCTAGAAGTTCACTTGTGTAACCCATGGGAATATATTATGCTTTCTGTATGTTTATAACTTTAATTGAAATGAAATATTGCTTTTAAGCAAAAAAGGATATTCTTATGTAAGTTTAATTACTCTGGAAATATGTCTATATTTCCTTGTTTTCATAGAGTCCTCTCAAGTGATGATTAAAAGATTCGTTTGGGAGCTCTGTAGGAAAGATTTATGAATGTAATATGTAAGAATATTCTTAAAATTGATTACACAAAGAAAATTGTAAATAGCCATGTTTTAAATATAATGGCCTCCTAGGAGTTGACTTGTATAACCCATGGGAATATATTATGCTTTCTGTATGTTTATAACTCTAATTGAAATAAAATATTACTTTTAAGCAAAGAAGGATATTCTTACGTAAGTTTAATTACTTAGGAAATATGTCTATATTTCCTTGTTTTCATATAGTCCACTCAAGCGATGATTAAAAGATTCGTTCGGGGAGCTCTTTAGGAAAGGTTTTTCACTGTTATATGTAAGAATATTTTTAAAATTGAATATTTAAAGAAAATTGTACGTAGCTATGTTTTAAATATAATGGCCTCCTAGGAGTTGACTTGTATTACTAACCCATGGGAATATATTATGTTCTCTGTACGTTTATAGCTCTAAATGAAATGAAATATTACTTTTAAGCAAAGAAGGATATTCTTACGTAAGCTTAATTACTTAGGAAATATGTCTATATTTCCTTGTTTTCATATAGTCCACTCCAAGCGATGATTAAAAGGATCTCGCTTGGGAGCTCTGTAGGAAAGATTATTCAATGCAACATGTAAGAATATTCTTAAAATTGAATATGGAATGAAAATTGTAAATAGCAATGTTTTAAACATAACTGCCGCCTAGAAGTTCACTTGTGTAACCCATGGGAATATATTATGCTTTCTGTATGTTTATAACTTTAATTGAAATGAAATATTGCTTTTAAGCAAAAAAGGATATTCTTATGTAAGTTTAATTACTATGGAAATATGTCTATATTTCCTTGTTTTCATAGAGTCCTCTCAAGTGATGATTAAAAGATTCGTTTGGGAGCTGTGTAGGAAAGATTTATGAATGTAATATGTAAGAATATTCTTAAAATTGATTACACAAAGAAAATTGTAAATAGCCATGTTTTAAATATAATGGCCTCCTAGGAGTTGACTTGTATAACCCATGGGAATATATTATGCTTTCTGTATGTTTATAACTCTAATTGAAATAAAATATTACTTTTAAGCAAAGAAGGATATTCTTACGTAAGTTTAATTACTTAGGAAATATGTCTATATTTCCTTGTTTTCATATAGTCCACTCAAGCGATGATTAAAAGATTCGTTTGGGAGCTCTTTAGGAAAGGTTTTTCACTGTTATATGTAAGAATATTCTTAAAATTGAATATTTAAAGAAAATTGTACATAGCTATGTTTTAAATATAATGGCCTCCTAGGAGTTGACTTGTATTACCCATGGGTATATATTATGCTTTCTCTATGTTTATAACTCTAATTGAAATGAAATATTGCTTTTAAGCAAAAAAGGATATTCTTATGTAAGTTTAATTACTATGGAAATATGTCTATATTTCCTTGTTTTCATAGAGTCCTCTCAAGCGATGATTAAAAGATTCGTTTGGGAGCTCTGTAGGAAAGATTTTTCAATGCAATATGTAAGAATATTCTTAAAATTGAATACGGAATGAAAATTATAAATAGCTATGTTTTAAATATAACTGCCGCCTAGAAGTTCACTTGTGTAACCCATGGGAATATATTATGTTTTCTGTATGTTTATAACTCTAATTGAAATGAAATATTGCTTTTAAGCAAAAAAGGATATTCTTACGTAAGTTTAATTACTTAGGAAATATGTCTATATTTCTTTGTTTTCATATAGTCCACTCAAGCGATGATTAAAAGATTCGTTCGATATCTGTTTAGGAAAGATTTTTGTATGTAATATTCTTAGGTTATTTAAATAACTAAGATAATACTGAGATAGAATATTTTTCTATTTACCTGTATTCAGGGTGTCTGGAACAATGTTTTCAAAATAGCTTCGGAATTCCTTAGGAAAAAATTTGCAACATAATATTTAAGAATATTCGTTGTGGGAAATTGTCCTTATATTTCTCATCAAAGCTTCATTGTTAAGCTTCAAAGAATATTTTTTTAAAAGTATTTATGTAATATTATGAATGAAGAAATGTATTTTTTATATAGTCCTTTTATAATTGCTCCTAATTGTAATCTCTATTCCATATCTTACTCTCTCGTTCTCGCTCTCTTTTTATGTATATATATATATATATATATATAATATTTATTTTATTTTTTATTCATTATATGTTTTATTATCTAAGTTTTGTTTGAGGAAATGTTTTAATATATTTCCTTGTTAAGAAAAAAAATTGTGTGATGACATAAATATTCGCTCAATCTTTTTTTTTTTCCCCCAAGATATCAAAACTGTTTTTCTGAAGATAAAATATGGTGTACGTCATGTTTGATACATAATCAGAAAATATCAACCTTATCAGCATTATTTGCTATGCATTTTTGTAAATTTCATGTAATCTTAGTTGTTTGATATGCGCAGAAATATATGATTTGCATAGAAGTTTCTTCTAAAAAAGACTCATAATTTTCACCAATGGGAGCTTTTAGTTTGCTTAGTACATATGCAAGTTATTTAATTACACATGAAAAATATTTTTTTAATTTTGAACTCAACGATATGTCCTTGTATTTTCTCACTAAAAAAAGAGCTGAGTTTTGACAAAGTTTTCTGTCTTTATTTTTTTCTACTTTTTCAAAAGTATTCATTAATTCTTATAAAATATTTTGATTCCCCATTTGAAAGACACATACCATACTTTTTTGTGAAAATCATTCCTATAGAAGATCAAATAGAAATTGTTGAGTTAACTTTCTGTTATGTGCGTAAAAATGTATTTGAATATTGGTTTATTTGCGAAGTATTTTATTACAATCCCTGGAATTTAGTCACACTACATAATTTAAAATTCAATTTGTTTTATCATCAAAGGATTTTTTTTTTTTTAAAATTTTGATCTAGAGGAAATATTCGCTTATTTTTTTTTTATTAAAATATACCTAAAAATGAGAATAGGAATATTGGATCATTTTATTTTTCGAAAACAACAAGAACATTTTTCTTAAATTCTAATAATTTTGTGTGGTACACTTTTGCATATGGCACATTCTCCTTTGAGATGATTTTGATGCAAGATCTTATAAGATGCATGAAAAATCTAATGCCTAATGTTATATGTGGAAATGTATTATATATTTGCATATAATTTTTTTAATACGAAGACTGATAATTTGTAATCCAGGAGAGCTTTCATGCTGTGTTATATGAGATTAATTTATCCTATTTCAGAATATCATTTCCTTAAGCTTGAAGAAGTGAATGTATCTTTGTTTCATCATTTTCAAACGGAAAGGAAGTTATAATAAATATTCCCCTTAAGTTTTGTAATTTTTTCTAAAATATCATGAATATTTATTTCTAAATTTCTATTCATTCCATTCTATTTAGCCGATTTCAAGTGCTACCCTAAACAATAATTTATCAAATGGATACAATTAGGTTTCTATTTATATAGATAAAATGGTATTAATTTTCATGCTTTTCATATATGTTATGTGGGAGTCATTCGTTTGAAGTCATAAATAAATCTGGGAACATTTCTGTCTGCCTTGAAATTTTTAGAGGCTATTTTGGGAATAATTGTATATTCTTCTGAGCAGTTGATTATTTCTGCCCATTTGTCTTCTTAAAGACTGCTTCGGCTTTTTCTTTTCCTCAAGATAATATAAAATAATTTTGCGTATATGATTCCGTAGTTTTGAATCTGAATGTGGTACATTTTTTTAATTAATCTCTCTCAATATATAATATTGAATATTACAAATTATATAGGAAACTGTATCATATAAAATACAATATGAATATATAAATACTCGATATATTATTTTATTTACTATTACTTTACCTTGACTAACGCGACATTTGCTTTAACGTTTGGTGATTCTATTTATGTGCTATGTCATTAAGCTGGTAAAAATTGCTACCCCATCCCTCTATGCACCAAACTAGTCTTTATAAATCAACATTAAGTTTGATAGGCTTTACAATCGACTTAAATTTAGTAAGAAACTAAAACAGAAAGCTTTTTTACTATGGTGGTTTTTTTATTGAATAGAAGTGTGGTTGTACTTGTGTTATCCATAACCTAGATTTGGAAGATGAGGTAGATGGCTATTTTTTTCTTTTTGTAAAAAATTCAATTAAATAACGAGCTTATTTTTTTCAGCTCACATTAACAATTTTTGTCTCATATTGAAACATTTATAATTTTGAATAGACACATCATTTTCGTTTTTTGAATTTATTCTACTGTTTACTTAAATAACATTTGAGAGCGCATTCATATATTATAAGAAACAACTGCATAGAAATATTTTCTTCCATTCCAATTTTTATTCAAAATAAATTATTTTAAATGAAGATGCTAAAATAACTATCGTATTGCATTATTTCCGATTTATATGATTAAACTTTTTAATTGGTCATTTGACCATTATTCATCGTTAAGTAGAATTTTGATTTTCTTTTAGAATTAATTATTTTACAATGAAAAATTTTTTTCTTAAAGATTTCAATAACTGAATATTTTTAACAAATTTTTAAACTTTCCCAGAGGAATTTTTTCAAGTTTATTAAATACTAACTCATAAGTGTTGAAGATGAATAAAACAATCAAGTATTTAAGAAACATTGAAAACAGTATATTTAAATTGTTTTTAATTATGTTGAGATGGAAGACAATCATATGAGTAAATTTATTTGAATTTTAATTTATCATGCTTCTGCCGAACAGTGTTAGATTTAACATAGAGAGTCTGGAGACCTCAACGGTATGTCGGTCCAGCGTTATTAATGCATGATTTTTATGAATTATTTTTCTGAGCTAATTTGTAAATATTTCATATAGCTTTCTGAAAAACACACTTAAAATTCAGGAAAATGTTTGTTTTCCTAATAACATTTTTTTGCAGCTTGAAATCAATTCATTTATTATTTTTGAAATTGAACAATTAAAAATTGACACGTACAATAAACATATCGTGTCTAGTCTTATTCTTGAATCAATTAAATTTCTAGGATATTCATATGATTTTGATATATATTACTTGTAAATATCGTAGTATTCTGAACGACGTTTTTTATTGATAAATTTTAATTCTATTAAATTTTTATTATGCATTAAGATTATAATGTGATAGTATTTTTATTTTTTTAATTATATGTTTTGCTGCTGTGGTACCAGTTACAAATCAATTAGGGATTTATTCTGAATATTTAATATCTTTCAGATCTGTGATGTAATGTAATTTCTCACTTGTAAACATTTTGTGCACAATTGCTATTCCTTTAACTTTCGTCCTTTTATAAATAGTATATACTTTACACCTTTAGTTAATAGTTGTAAAGGTTTATCAGCTTCTATATTTCGCAATTAATTTTTTATGTAAACTTTTATTTTTTTGGTATGTATATTTATATTTTTTCAAAATTATATTGATTATTTATTCCTTTAAGTAAGAGAAATCAGAGTACCCAATCTGTTTCAGTTCATTTATTTTTTATTGACAGTTTTCAAAGAACATCGATTAAATAAACAAATTACTTAATTAGTAATTTATTCCAGTTTCATGTACTAAAATAATTTGTTTGACAAATATATTTTACTGTCTTTACTGCTATAGAAACATTGTATTAAATTGAATTTTTAAATTTAGATTATTTATTTTTATTTACAGAACGTTAACTTGTACACTACTTGCATAGTTTAAATACTTTTCTTAACAATACAATGACTTGTTCATATAATCTTATATTATAAATGCCAACATTCATTTTTTTAAATATTTTTTCCTTTCATGTCTCATGGGGTGAGATTCCTGGATACCGCAGAACCTTCCTAGATCAGCTTTGAAATGAAATCTCGGTAAGTAAGGTAACAACCTTTTTATTGTTTTTAGAATCTAATCTGATTCAACTTTGGTATAGGCATATAATCAATTTGTTATATTCCCTGTCTTCTGAGAATTCTTAAATTTAAAAAAGAATTAAATAATAACCATGCAATTATAAGCTTTTTATAAAAAATATTTTATTTACATATAAATTTTATATTTTCTGATTAAACTTGATTGCCAAATGCATTAACGTAACTAAAAAGTTGAGAAAGATGATAAAATAGTTTATATTGTCTTCTAAAATTCCTTTTTAATTAAAAATGTAAAAATATACTGGATATACACTTTTATATCAAACCGCATTCAGAAAGTATAAAGTAAAATATCATCTGAGAAATTGTTATTATCTAAAAAGTTTTCGTGATCAAATGAATAAATTATTTTGGCATGTGAAAAAAAAAATTATTAATTCAAATTCAGTGTACGGGAAAATTTTATTATATAACTGTTTTAATTAAGATTTCCTGGCAGAATAATTGCTCTGTTACAGATATATTACTATGCATATTACTTTATTGGCTCATCATAGTCCTGATCATATCTCCTCTGAGAATTTACCTTCTTTAGGTAAACACGGGTGTCACAATTCCCAGGTCCCGCGAGTAATCTGTCCTCCTCTTTCTTTTCTTCTCTCCTCTTCTATTCTGCTTTTTCTTCCTTTTCTCCCTCGTTGTGGTTGCCTCACAAGGTGTTAAGGGCTTTTCTAAAGTAGCTTTCGCCACTCTAGATTTTTTTGAGGACCAAATTAACCACGTGTTTGCCGTTCATGGAGACCCATGTTTCTGAAAAAAAGGATCCTAGTAATTGATGCCCCGAGACGAATGTATTACTTTGGCTTTTTCTTTGTGTAAAAAGGAGGTGTGCTGTGGTCCTCAGCACATCAATTGGCTTTATGGATCTTCTGGATGATTCGTTAAGGGTGGAGGTAATCTCAAGGACGCACTGTGAGCGTATAGGACCTTGCTAGCATTAATGCAACTGATCTGCATCCCCTTGTTGGACTTGGTGGTGGATGGTGCGATCAAATACTGAAATTTGACACAATTTTCAAGGAGAAAAAATATCATTCAACTCTCCCACGGGAATATCTTTGAAAAAGAATTAATGCAAAATTTTCTGTTATTCATAAAAAGGAAGGTTCATTTGAAAATATATCTCTTATCTTAATTCATAAAGGCACATCGGAAACAGTTGGAGAGGTGAAAGGCATACATGAATTGCGGTCTGGATATAATTTTATACAGGTTGCATCGGACACCCAAGCTGCTACAATTGTAAAAATGCATCATAATGCTGGTACGAAAATAACTGTTTCTCCTAATGGAAAACTTAATTTTTCTCGTGGATTGATATTCGCAATGGATTTATTAAATGTGCCATCGGATGAGATATTTTAAAATTTAGAGGATCAGAATATGTAGGCTGTAAAACACTTTTTCTTCCAAAGAGATGGTATGAGCATTGAAACAAAGTGTCATTAACATTTAAGTTGCCAAACCTTCCATAATATATAAATGCAGCGTGTATGCATTTATCCATTACGTTATATATACCGAATCCTTTGCATTGTTTCCAGGTTTATCGGTTTCTGTCATTCAAAGGCTACGTGCAAAGGCATACTGACTTGCGCTCTTTGCACAGTAGTTAGGCATAATCATTTCAACAACACAGAGTAGGAAAATTGTATCTATTGTAAAAGGGGCCACCCCTCCGATTCTCGAAACTGCTCCTTGTTAATATTGAAAAAAATTAAGGTTAAAAATAAATATTCTTAATCTGTCGTACATCTAAATCAGGTTTCTCTTATGCAACCGCTGCAAGAAAAATTACTAAATCTTGCAGTACACAGACCGATGCCTCTACTCTTTTCATGTCCTAACTTCCCCTTCTAAGATTACTCCTTCTTAAAAATGCATAAAAGCCGAAATCAACTGATACCTTCAAAATCGAAGACTCTTAAAACTCTTAAACTAAAATCTGTGAAGGAGGGCTCTCTTTAGGCCCTCTATATCCATCTGTAAAGCCTTATCCATGGAGGCTGATGCTGTATCTCTGCACCCTCCTCGAACTTTACATGGCTGCAAATAGAATCTGGATGAGTGATGTTCAGAATGCGCCTGAATATATTCTCATAACAGAGTGATGAGCAGTATCCAATTTGTGTAAAACTGAAGACTTGGTACATTCATACACAACACACCCATAGTCAATACAATATAAAATCAATGAATATCTGAGACTGGAAGACGTGACATACGATCTGCACCCCAAGATGTACTAGAAAGCTCTTTGAAGATATTAAGAGATTGCTCGTACTTCTGCAAGTGAAGATAGGTAGAAAATTTATATCTCGGTCAAAAATTATTCTTAGAAACTTTATCTCTATCTTATCTTTATAAACTGCTGACGTCATGCCTTTCAACTCCTCGCAAGGAGCTTTTCAAATTAAACAATAACTTTGTATGTTTCTTTTAACTGCCGTAGTTTGCGTTCACATTATGTTGACTTAAAGTCTGTAATTTCATTTTGTGACCCCTCAAAATAGTTTTTCAACGTGTGATTTTGAGCTTTCGAAAAGACTGTGATAACCGTTCAGTGTTTTGAGATGTTTGGCTATTTACACCCGATAACTTCCCTAGCACTCTCCATCCTGTACTAGCCGAGCTGGCAGCCGAATGGTTAGCGCTCTTGCCTTTGGTTCAACAGTTCGTGTGTTCGAATCCCACCTTGTGCATGGATGTCTGTAATGGTTCAGAATACACTTTAAACCGTAGGTCCCGGTCTAATTAGCCCTCGTGTGCAAAAAATGACCGTTGAGTGACAAACGAACCATCCTGTACTAATTCTACTCTACAGCTGTAGCTATCAAAATTCATATTTCATGCTTATTTATAGTCTGTAGTTTGTATTTACCAACGCATGATGTCATCCGCCTAGAAAAACTCGATACATTACTGGATCAGATACCTTTACCATTTTTGTTGCTGGGTGACTTCAACGGTCATAATACTTTGTGGAGAATAAATGAAACAAATTGTCGCGGTCATCAGATAAAGCAGTTCTTTTATAATAACTGCCTCTGTCTGATAAATAGCGACAAGAAAACTACTTCTGTGTACCCACAAGAACTTTTCATTCTTTCGATCTAGCCGTTTTTTCTCCCTCACTTCTGCTATTATTAAATCAAGTAGTTGGAAATGATCTGCACAATAGCTATCATTTTCCTTTCAGTCATCTCTGAGACTGGAGATAGTGTTTTGAGATGTTTTAGATGTGAGACAACGCCTACCTATATTCAAGTGTGCAGTCGGTCAAATTGGACGCTATTTACACAATCGCCGGTTGTTGATGACGAAAGGGTTTTAATCGAGGATATTCATGATGCCGTTTGTAAAGTCAGTGTAACGGGTATCAACGCAGCTGTTGCATCAATACCAAAATGATCCTCTATATCAAAATGTCGTTGTAATCTATGCTGGAATGTCAAAACACGTATAAGAAACAGAAGAAATTATGGGGTTATTTAGGTGATACTCCACAAAGGATAATCTTATTGCTTTTTAGAGAGCAGAAGCACTAGCTTGTCGTCAAAGTCGGAAGGAATCTTGGTCTCGCTGTGTATCTTCAATTATATCTTCAACATCCAGCAAAGAGTTGTGGAGAAAAGTAAAAACAGCCAATGTGTATATAAGGAATTTTCCATTTCTATTTTGAAATTCAGACCTGCTATATACTCTTCTCCTAAGGACATCGCTAAATTCCTTGGTGAAACCTTTGCTACTGTCTCAACCTCCGACTCGTAAAGCTTAACTTTTTAAGAACTAAGATTCGTGCTGAGCGAACACCAATTCCTGTCAACCATGGAAAAACTTTGCCTTACAACTGCGAATCACGGATGTTGGAATTGAAGAAAGCATTTCAGCAGGTCAATAATACCAGCCCTGGAACTAACAGAATCAGCTATCACATGCTTCGACAGTTAAATCCAGGCTTGCTATTAAACTTGCTATTATTGTTCATTAGGGCCTGGACTGAAAATAAATTTCCACCACTTTGGATTGAAGCAGTAAGGCATACGACCGTACCTCGCGGTATGGAATTCTCCATTTCACTGTACAATTTTGGCTTTCGGGATTATCTTCCAATATTCCTACAAAACTTTTTACTCTCCCAGGTTTTTAAACTTTGTATTGCTCAATTTTTATCCAAGCCGAGGGTGTACCCTAAAGTTCTATTTTAAGCTTTACTATTTTTAACCTTTTCATCAGTAGCATTCTTTATCAAATATCACCACTTTTATATGGCATACTTTATGCAGATGACCTGTAAATATAATGTGAGAGATCAGACCTGCATTGGTGATTATAAATTTGAAACAGTTGATGAACTTATCTATCTTGGCTCAATGTTTAATAAAAATAATGACATTCTCCCAGAGGTAAGAAGACGTTAACTGCAGCTAACAAAGCCTTTTTTGGTCTAAGACATTCATTTAAAACTAGTTTTTTTATCACGAAAAACTAAGTTACAGATTTATGGAACGCTTATCTGTCCCGTTTTGACCTATGCCTCGGAAACTTGGACTTTAACTGTAAGAGAGGAGAGGCTGTTGGGCCTAATTGAACGCAGGGTTTTAAGAAGTATCTCTGGAGGTACGAAGGAAAACGTAGTCTGGTTCAGAAGATACAATAAACAAATCTACCGAGTGTACAAGGAGCCAGACGTTGTACATCACATTAAAGTAAGCCGTCTTAATTGGGGTTGGATATGTTATTAGAATGAAGGACAATACAACACTAAGGGAAATTTTTTTTGCAAAACCTATCAGCGTAAGAAGAAGAGGAAGACCAAAGCTGAGATAAGTGGATGCAGTCGAAGAAGACTGTAGGGTCCTTGGAAAAAAAATTGGAGGAGTTTGGCTGCAGTAGAGGTTGCTGGAAGAACATGTTCAGAAGGCAATGGCTTATCCTGGGCTGGCGCGCCATGAAATTATGATGATTAGACCTGCATTTAATTGAGAGTCAATTAGAAACAAATGTAAATAAACTCGCTTCATGGTGTTCTGAGTATGGCTATACACTGTCTGCTAGCAAGAGTAGTTGTGTTGATCGTAGGATCGTTACTATTAATTGCATTGATCGTAGGATCTTTATGCAGGCAGGTCTTCTGCAGAAAGATCAACCTGCAAAATGATCCTACGATCTACATAAACAATAGAGATAAAGTTTCTAGGAATAATTTTTGACCGTGATTTAAAGTATTATCGGCTGGTATATTAATATTGATGTTGTGAATAATAATCTAGTTGTCTCTTAGTGGTCAATCCGAAATGATGTAGACAAAAATAACACATACAAAAACAGGAGTCACAGAGTTAGTAATGGAATTTAATCTATGAAGTAGCCAACATCGGCTGAATTATACTTCACTCGACAAGTTTGCAGCGAAAAAATCCACTGTAGCAAAAGGCAGAATCACAGTGGTAGAAAAATTCACGAACCCCTGGCAGTAAAGAACTTTTTCGACAACTGTTTGTCCCAAAGAAATCTGTCCAACTGGCGAAACATGTAATTAGTCGAAGTCAAATCTGGTGAATAACAGTGGTGGGAAGAAACTCAGACCCTAACTCCTGGTTTTTAGTCAGCTATAAATGTAGACATCTGGTTCCGCTTCATTTTGCAAGAATATGGGACCTAAACTATTATCTAATGCTGGCTGTTTCATGTTAAATTTCTGATGGCGTACATCTAATTTATGCCGGTAGACGTCCGTGTTAATGGTACAGCCAAGCGGTAGAAAATTAAAAAGCACAATTCTTGGCGCTGTACCAGACAGAGACGAAAACCTCTTGTGGGTGAAAGTTTGGTTCGACTTTCTGTTTCTAAGGTTTGCTGGTGTGCAGATGTTATGCTTTGCGCTTGCTATTGTGATACAGGACCCATTTTCATTCACAGTCAGGGTACGAAGTAAAAATGACTTCCTAACCTCACGCTTCTGTAAAGAACGACAGGTCTTCAAGCGTTGTTGATGTTGCTTCTCCGTTAGGTCATGTGGAACTTATATTTTGATCGCTTCAACTCTGCTTATCACAGCTAAATATGGAGAGATTTATATGGTCCTACGGAGAGTTCGTCTCCGAACTATCGTGCCGTTGATAGGTTGGCCTCCACATTCAGCCGTAAATGTTCTACATCAGAGCGTACACAGAACAACCGGCTCTGGTTTACTCTGCTCGATCACCGTATCACTGATACTGAAGTGGAAGAACAATCTACAAGTTGTCCCCTCACTTTATTGCCTGCATTCCATGCTATGTTGATGATGGACACTGTTGCTGCCGTCCAATCCGGAACTCATATATCTCGATATGCACGTCTTGTTTTTTCTTCACCCCCTTCCGCGACTCTGGCGGCCTGACTCCGGTATATAGTGTATGGAGTATTCTACTTGCCATTCCAGAGATGTTTGGTGATTCATCACTATTGTTCTGAGAAAGAACAACCTGTTGAATTTGTCGTTGACGGTCCCGGATAATAATTAATGAATGACCTAGCATTAAATTAAATATTATCTAATATTCCGATTTATACTAGTAAAACTTATTTTATTTGTTGGATTCGGTAAGGATATTCATTTTTAAAATGATTGCATTTATTAACAATTTTTGCATCTTGAAAAGGATACCAAGAGATGCAAAGTTGAATTAGAAATAAAATTAAGGCTTAAGTTTTATTGTAAAAATTAATAAATATAAATTGAATAAAATAAGAGTTTACCATGATCTTGTGGTAGGACAGCACTCGTCAGATCGAAAAATTCTGGGTTTGATATCAGTCAGTGTCGAACAACGAGAAATTCACATTGCATTTCTGTTTTCTTTATGCACTTTTGTCAGTACGAAAGATTTTTTTGGTTTTCTCCTTTGTGACACAATTTTCCTATATTTGAAAAATCCTTTCAGGTGGACAATAAAAATGCCCTACAACTACAAATCTTTAAATCAGGAATGATATTACTTGCTGAAATTCTCATTACACAGAGTGCAAGTTGATGTTAGCTAGCTTTCCTCTATATTTTCTTTTTGTTGGCATTAGCAAGAAAAGCTTTGATATAAAATGCATGTTCCCTCAAATTTAAATAATATTCCAAATAGATTTCATCATGCCTAGAAAAATTTGGGATAAAAATTTTTTGTAAAAAATGGCAATTGTTATAATATTTTCCTTTAATTCTACTTAGTGATCTGATTTTAAGTCAGCCTAGCTATAGCAGTCAATTAGCATTCTGCATTTCGGTTACTCAATTCTCACTTTTTACTTGTTTGCTTGTACTGTTTCAGAATCTATTTTAAACTTTCGGTTCTGGTATAATTAGGCTTGTGCAAAATGTGTCCGTAGAACAACAAACAAAACTAATCTTGTTGCAAGTCAATTTGCAACTGTTGAGTGCTGTATCAATATATCAGCTCTAATAGAATAAATAAAGCAAATCGGATGTATTCTGATCTTTTTCTAAATCCTGAAATATTCAAGTGATTCCGTCCTCCAAACTACCAGTGAAATCTCAGCAGAAGTATTTTAGGAACGTTATGTTTCCTAATTAAGGAAAAATCTTCAAATAATATCTTCTGCTTGTTTTGTTAACACAGTTTTGCTCTACGAAGAATTTTTTTAAATTCCCGCATTTTATGAGCACACAATCCCTTTCCTTGTATCTGCTCACTCAGTTCATTTAATTTCTCATATATTAGCTACATCCCGTATCCTATATTTGAAACAAAACCGTGAAATATTTCTTTCGTCGCTAAAAATAAGAGGATTTCATTTTCTTCAGTGATTAAACTCTTTTTATTTCTTTGGCTGGGTTCAACCACCTCAGTCTACTGTATTTCTATTTACGTTTTCATACTTTGCCTCCTCATCCACAGAACTGGCAATAGTGCGTTATTGCTCTTATTGTATTCACCGTACTAGCATATACGGCTCATAGTACATACGCCATTCTTTAAGTTCAGTTCAGACCACCTAGAATCTCCTGAATCAAAATGCTATAAAAGACGAGATCTCCTAGTTTTTGTGTTGTTTTGTTATTTGTGTTTGAGAGTTTAACCATTCATTCATTTTTTTTTTATTTAAAGCTCTGGCTCCATCAATGTTACCTTGCCATTTTGTTCTTGCACAAGCTACTTTTTCTATTAAATTTATTGCACGAGAAAGCAAGCCTTACCGAGGGATTGTATCTTTCATTGATTGTAAGCTAAGTAATTCATCTGTTACAGCGACGTTTCCGTTAATTTATGAAGGTGCTTTTTTTGAGATCAGTATCTTTATTTGTGCTTTCATCCAGTACCAAAATATATCAAGTTCTTGCTAGCAATTCTTTTTTGTTCAGCAAGTTCGTCACTCAAGTCAATGAATTACATTGATCTCTCTTGACAATGTTTTCATTTTATTTCTTACATTAGGGTATAATACATTTTCACACTCTTTTATACACTAATTAATAAATTCGCCATCCAAAATGAATTGCTCAGCAAGATTGCAGGCTATCATGAAACTTGATTATACTCTTTAAATATTTATATTACTTCATGATACACTAAGCACATTCCTTTGTTCGCTATTTTAACAAAAAAATATATTTATTCATTCTTCCTAAAACACCACATTCCTCCCTCATTTTATGTTTTTTTAGAAATTTATGATGTCACCAAATTTGAAAGTTTTTTATTTACTTTTGAAAGTGTTAAAATTATAATTAATCAAATTAATCATAGACGCGCTAATACGTATTTTATGGATTGCCGATTTAACTCGCCAAAAATATATTACTATTATTTTTTTCGTTCTACACGTGCTGTTAACATGTTAGGCCGTAGATACTTTTGTTTTTATTATTATTCGTCACAATTATTCGTTTTTCTCATACATGTAGACATGACGATCCTACTGAAAAATAGAAACGAATGTTTCGTCTGGGACAGGAAGGAAATCTTGGTTCAAAATAGATTTTTTTGTTTGTCTGAGTGGGACGGAAAAAAGTGTATCCAACACTGGATATGTGAGACACTAATTGGTGAACTCTGTACTATACTATAAATGAAATACTGTTTTAACTTATTTTTAAAAATGTGAAAGCGCGCGTTTGAATGGTTGAATAAGATATCAGTGTATAAAATATAAGATATATTGATGAATAACAAGATATCAGAATATTACGAGACAGCTTTTGGTCAAAATTCTCTTCTGCATTAATACCACAGTGATCAGATTTGAGTCAGGATCACAGTGAAGAGAATATTCTGCATAGACTGCTACTTTACTTTCTTATACTGACATTTTTCTTGGTATAATAGTATGGGTGGCTTTAGGTTCTATTTACCCAGACTTTAATGCATTTTTCAAGTGCAGAAATTATCGAATCTTATATTTAAAATATTGCCATTTTCCTCCTCATTTTCTGATTTTTATTGGTAGCCGAAAAGTTAGCACACTTGCCTTCTGTTCAACAGTTCGTGAATTCTTATCTGACCTTGGGCTTGGATGTTTGCAATGGTTCCGAAGTCTCGTTAAACCGTGAGTCAAAGTCTAATTAGGCCTCGTGTGATCATTATGCGACAAACAAACGATTCGGATCTTGACTGAACTTTAAGTTCCACTGGACGTATTACAATGTCCAAGTAAACTACCAATTTTTACTTCTATAGCTTAGCCATTCTTTGGATTAATCAACCATGGATATGTCGGAACATTGACTGGAAATGATTAGTATGGAAAACTTGAGTTGTATAAATTTGTTTTTGCTTTTGTCAAGTTTAGATGCTGTATAGGCAATCATTTGCGGACAAACATGCACAGATATGTAATGCTCCGGCATTTGGCGACAATTATTACTGATCGTTGAGAAGACGCTCATTACAAACTTTATTGATTTCATCATCTTACAGAATACCGTGTTCCACTTTTTATGTGTTCACTTTACATAATTAGGTACTTAGTTGTAATTAGAAAGAATGTATTTCCATTAGAATTTATCAAATAATTAAGATTCGGAAATATCGTTCTGACTTAATAATATTTACTTTTTTTCCGTTTAATTCAAATTAAATATTTGTGTTATTTTTTTAATTCTACGAGGACTCATTTTTGTCTAAGCTAAGAAATTCTGCAGCTTCAAATGCCTATATATCAATAGGTTTTGCAGCTTTAGATTGGTATTATGTTAATGTAAAAATTTTTATTGTTAAATATAAACGTTTGGTTCTTAAAAATATAATTTTCTTAATTATGATTGTAATATTTTTTTATACATTTGGATTTTAAATTATTCTATTGTTAATTAACTGTTTATCATTTTAGGTTTATTTCAAAGTAATACTTGCAACTATATTTACTGGAGCTTCAAAGAAAATATAATTTAATGGATCTGTTGACATTGCACTGTAATGAGAACAATGGACAAATTTTTATAATTTGTTATTTGCGTAGATGATCTTAAAATGTTAACTTTTAAAGATATACGTTATTATTACAGTTTTATATATATATATATATATATATATATATATATATATATATATATATATATATATATATATATATATATATATATATATATATATTCAGCTATTTACCCAATTATATTATACTATTTAATTTAATAATTAGGTTCGTCTTCATTTTTAAAAAGGCAAAATAATTTTTTTAAATAACTACTCTTTTCAAGCAGTTTTAGGGATTTATAAAATTATCTTAAGCCTAAATTATTTTACTCAATTGTTAACTGTAATATTAATGTTAACAGCAGTATTAATTGTTAAATGTTAATATTTAAAAGTTGATTGAAGAATCTACATTTTCTTTCAATTTTTAAAGTATCTTAAGAGCTGAATATAACATCAGGGATAAATTTAAACGCTAAAAGAATTGTACTTTTTTATATTTTTTAGTTCTAGTAAACTTTTCTTTGGTGTGGTGTCTTTATTTCTCTCACATAACATGAATATTTCAATTAAATGTTAGTTCAGTACATTTTTCTATTGCATATAATTCAGTTTAAAAGTATATTGTTTCTATAAAAAAATATGAAGGCATAAATTAAAAATATTGTTAGATCATCAGTATTATAAATTCAAGGCTATATGAAAGTAATCACTTTCACGTAGTTTGATAGCAATAAATTTCATACTTTAATTTAAAAAAATCGATTTGATGCTCGCTTATTGCTAATGAAGTTCTTCAGTGGAGAATTTATATTTTCAGTACTCTTCACTGGTATAGGAAAGACTGCCTGCTCAGAGGTTGACCTCGTCATTTTTAATTGTTCAGTGTCACAAAATGAGTAGATGTAAATAAACTGCAACTTAAGCCCTAGGACTTCGTCCAGATTCACCACAATAAACTAATAAGCTACTCATTTTTGTGCTCACCTATAAATTATGGCACTCATTGAAAATATGATTTATTTATTTTTGATAAAAAAAATAATACCATTGTTTAATTTGATTTTATTTCTTTTTACACATGCATCACCGACTGATACAGCAAATAACAATGTTTCTGGTATGCTTGAAGCATTAGACAAATTATACTAAATTAATTGAATCGTCCATCAAAATAAAAAGTTACTCATATAGAAATGCTTAGTTATATCAAAATTGTTGATTAAATTTTAAAACCACATTGAGTGGAATTTCTCATATGAATCTTAGAATATAAATACATGGTTAATGAGTTATTCATTATTTCATGCGAGTTACTAAGTATTCATTGCGTAATGAGCCCCAGCAACCGTTACTGAACTCAGCTTTCTTTGTTGTAAGGTATAATTTCCTCCAGAGGAAGGCCGTCACGTTCTTAAGTATATTAACATATTCTTGCTTAAAATACTGTATATTAAGCTTACACATGCAGATTAATATATTGCGTAGTTTTAAAAAACATAAAATCTGATCATTAAATTAGTAAGTTCAAAAGTTCATATCTAGTCTTTGACATGAAAGTGAATCCTTGAGTAGCTAAAGTAACCGTTGGATGATAAACCATATTAAATTCAGGTTCAACTGGCCAATAATTTCAAATCGGAATAGTCTGAGCGGCGTTTCTAATTAATAAGTTTGTTCAAACATAATGTTTGCAGCTATTATTTTAAGATGGCTAATTAGACTATGAATTACACCTTAAATAGGTTAAAACCATAAATGGGAATTGAATCCGGGAAGCGAGCTTAAGTCGAATCTCTAACCATTCGCCTTCGACTGTTTGGTCAATGATAAAACTAATTTATTGTAAACTATTATTATATCGACTTTGGTAAATAATAATTCTAGTAAAAGGTTTCTTCTTTTATAGCTATAGAAAGTGAGGCAGATAACATGTGATACAGATTAAAATCCAGCATTTCATCATTACTAGTTTAATATTTTTGTTAAAAATACTGGATGAGATTCATTAAAAGAATGGTTAGGGATAGGTTTATATGAATTTAAATTAAATTTGAGCTAATTATCAATTCATTCATATAAATAAAAATATATTTGTTATTTTTTTTATTACGTTGTGGTAGTTTTGTTCGAGGTATACATTTTAATTCAACAAAATCCATGTTACAAATCGAGATTTAACGTTATTTTATCACATGATGCCAAGCTCGCTATGCCTTGGCTATGCAAATTTAAGTCATAATTATCAGGCAAAATAAGACTAATTGCATGCCAGCTTATTTTGTCTTTCGTTTTAATCAGAGCACCATGAAGGTGAAAGTACGACTTTGCTCTACACAAATGCCATAGATACCCGTTTATAGGGTAGGCATCCATTCACACCTCATTCATACAAGGAAAGGACAAAGGCAGGATAGATGGAGTAAGAAAGTACATCCATGCCCAAACCTGGATTCGAACCCAGGACCTACTTATCTGCAATCAGGCGTGCTGACTACTAGACAAGTTTGGACGGCTCATGCTTATATATAACTACTGAATGAATAAATTTTTTCATTTTTGATTTGTGTTCTAGGAGTCGAGAACAATTCTCGATTCTATTTGTCAATTTAAAATTAAATACAACTGTTCTATTTCAATTATTTTAATGCACTAATTTTTTTTAATTATATATTGAGTTTTTTACTGGGATACGCGCGCGTTGGTTATGTATCTACCAAGTTTAAACCATTTCCTTAAATGACGGTTAAGGTACATATGTATGGCATTGTCTTCCACTTCATCCCTCGTCTGAGGGAAAATATTGAACTTTGAGATTGCTTTAAAAACTTATTTCGCATATACTACATTAATATATTTTTTATTTCCTTTAATTTTTAATTTCATAGTTTTACTTTTTACAATTTGGCTTCGTCTTCCCCCGGATATACAAAGCCAATGACTAAGTCGATTATCAAATCAAAATTTCTCTATTACTACTTTAACAGGAGTTAATTTTTTCACTATCCTATTAGGGTTGTGGTCATCCAATACAAAGGCTAAATAAGGTGCAAAGCTTGCAACATTCTAGGTACAAAATATAGAGAATTCAAATTTAAGGATATATAATATTTTTGTATACGTATCGGAAACCATTTACGGCTGATCTATACCTAAACGCAGACTATAACATTGTGATGTGTGATTGCGCCTATTAAGTCTATACAAGATACTTAAACTACACGAAAGTTTCTATCATATCTAATTCATGTCAGGCACGTGAAAAAATAAAGTTCATACGCACAAATAGGTTAAAGTTTCGGGTTTCCATGTATCTATTATTCTAAATGAGGTTTCGAAACACCTCGATTTTTTAAACACGATCGTGTGACGAGGTTGAACCACGAGCAGTCACCACCTTTTCCAGATTCACCGAGTGGAAAAAATTCGTTTATAGATACAGGACAAATATCTTGTTGATAATTTTTAATTTAATATATACGTTATAATTTGTAACTGCAAATTTTATATTAATATTTTAACTTTGAATAATCCAAGTGCTAAGACTCATAGCATTTTACCTTTATCAGTTAATGTATTTGTAAGTTGCTCGATTATTTTTTAAACTACATGCATTTTAGAAAACAGGGTGTTGGTTTTTTATGGTTAAGAGATATTTAGATTATATAATAATCACTCATACGACGGACCAGTACCTTTTTAAATTATTTATTACAGGCACAAACAAACATTACAATGGATATGGGGATTAATTCCCGCTCGAGAAACATAACCGTTCTCCTCAATTTCCAAACTACATCTCTGTTTCAAACAATATCACGTGACGTGCGCGAACCCGGAAACAGTTATAATGTTTTGAAAATTAGAAATAGACTGTTATTGTGCTAAATAAGGTTTGCAACGTTAGTTCTTGTGCGCGGTCATTGAGCACTGTACAACTGAAGAGTGTATAATAAGTCATCTCGTTTCAAAATAATCTTCGGTTGGGTCAAACAGAAATTTAATTACCTTCCGGTCTTAATAGCGACGCCTTCTCTCCCCCCAGATAATCTTGGTATGAATTATAGTACTATAAAAGAAAAATAATACACTTATTTGTAACACGTTATTGGATATGTTTATGTTTATTCAAATTTTCTACTTAACAGCTGTCATTCGGGTGAACATTTAATTATATTTACAATGTTGCAATTGTTTTTATTTTAATCGCTAGACATAAGGTAAATAGCGTGCTGGTCATCAGTTTAAGAATTCATTCGTTTTGATTGTCAAGTTCGACATTGGTTGCATATTTGCTGTAACATACCGCAGTCTTTTTTGGTACGAATTTGTTTTGACAGGATTTACAGTTTAAATTAGATTCCGAGCTAGCAAAGATGAGCATTTAATTTATACATGCATTCTTGTTTTCAATGAATATATATAATGTACTTAATTTATTGGCCATAAGCAAGGGTACATTATTTTGCAATAAAATCAAACTATTATTTTATCGCACTTATATATATATGTTATAAATTAGTTTGTAAAGTAAGTTTTTAGCTAAACAAATTAAAAATTATGCATGTTGACTTTTATTATGGAATTTCAGTCGTAGTTAATAGAATCGATTATATTTTATAGAATATATGCATTTTCAAAGTAATTCAGTTAGATTCAACAATGTTGCCGCCTTGAAAAACTGTTCTTCGGGCGATAAAGTTCGCTAAATATGGCAACTTTTTACGCTCTCGTTTCATTTTAAAAATTTTGATTCGGAATTGAAATTGTAGCGGAATAGTCCGTTCAGCGTCGAATAATATAGCTAAAAAAATATAATTTTATCGACGGAATCTTTATTTAAGTCCTACAAAACAATTAGTGACTGCATAAAATGGTTCACAGCATAAAGCACCAAAAAACATTGATTCTGAGTTGTAATCTCCATACGCATGACGAGGTATTTTTACTTTTTCTTAAATGAAAGATATTCTGTAGCGATTGATACCAGCGTAAAAACTTCGATTTTTCCCAAAGATTTTCGAGAAAGAACCCATATTTATAGTTTTCAATGAATGTAATGAATTAAATTGTAGCCACTGTTAATCAGTGGGCAGCCGAATGGTTAGCGCTCTTGTCTTCGGTTCTACAGTTCGTGGGTTCGAATCCCACCTTAGGCATGGATGTTTGTAGTGGTTCGGAATCCACTTTAAACTGTAGGTACCGGCCTAATTAGCCCTCGTGTGCAAAAAAGGACCTTTGAGCGACAAACAAACAAAAAAATTGGGAACTAGGCATAGTTTCTGCATGAAGTTCTGAAAAATTGAACGCTTATGAAATCGCTGGAATTTCTCTTTTAAGAAACAACAATATGGTCTAGTCCCCCAAAGAGATTTCTCACCAAATCTGGTTTTCCTTTTTTTGTTTATTATAGTATTTTTTGGTAGTTGAAACAAAGTAAGAAATGGCTTTTGGTGTTATTTTGTTACTTCGGTTTTTTTTTGTGCCAGGTTTGGTTTTTTCTCGTGTTTTATTAGGTTTTTTTCTTAAAGTGGACTTGGCGTTATTTCTCGTTCTAAAAAAACACGTTCAGCTATGTGACAAAAATGTGATAAAGGCCGCCAATTGAAGGGATATCCTACTTGTTCTGTTGCCGCATAAATATACTTCCCCTGTATTTAGTCCAGAGTTGTTCTCTAACAGTTGGTAAAAGCATGGCGACATGTCGCAATACATCATCTTGGCAACATATCTACGACGCTAAAAAAAAAAAAAAAATCCAGAATTTGACAGGCATCTAAGCCAAATATATTACAAATCATATCGGTTCTGGTATATACAAAATAAAAATAGAGAGGAACTTCACGCAAAATTAGAAATCAATTTGTTTTAAATAACCTCATGTGAAGAATGTATTTTCGACAAAATGATATACCGTTGCAAATTTATTAACAAAGTATGTTTTAAAAATTATAGAAATGAAATTTAATCAAACAATTTGATTTTTCAGGGCCAGTATTAAGTCTTAGTGATGTATTCAAAATAATTTGTTATACGCTCAATTTACATAGTTTCCCATAACATTCAACAATTCATAAAGGCTTAAGATAATACATATTATTGAGAGTTTCTTGAAACCAGAAGGATAAATGTTTGAATATCTTAAAAAAAAAATCATTTTATAGGAAATATGTTCTAATCTTTGCTGTATTTAATGTAAACTACACTTTGGAAGAAACTGCATTAATGATCGACTCAATGGATAACATAAAAATAAAACGAAATTGCTAAATAGTTTTACTAGGCATTTTTAAGGATGAAATTATTTTAAATTTTCCATTTTTAGAAATATATGAGGTCCATGAATGTTTTGAAAGTAATTGTGCATACAAATTTGTATGAATCTTTTTGAAAAGAAAATATATAAAGTTCGCGCGCGCACGCATTTTTCCAATTAAATACAATTAAACAAAAGAGATTCAGTTTAAGTAATGTAAAATTAATTTTAGATTTAAGCATCAAATTTAATTTAGATTAACTTTTATTGTTTTGACATTTTGAAAAATATATTATCATTTTAATCAGGTAAGTAAGATGAAATTTATTTCCTCACGATTAACAGATGGCAGCACAAAACACTCCGTTGTATACATATTTTTTAATGTGGTTTGAATATCATTTGTGTGTATTTAAAGCTTAGTTATATATTAGCTGATCATTAAATATTTAAAACTAAGCTGCAAATTAATGCGATAGTACAAACTAAAATAATATTTTAAATTAAATATTTATGTGTTAATATTCACTTTTATAAAAAATTACAATTTTTCTATGTATATCTTCTAGAATGTATCTTATTCAGGGTTTACATTCATTGTATACGATTCAGGATATCAATGTTGATAAATATTTATATTTTATATGTAAATTATAAAATACTCAAATTAACTTCATCCTTAAAGACATTGCTGAAATTAACATTTATGTTTGATAAATACATAAACTAATTCAAGATAATGAAATCGTCTGTTTTAATTTTATAATTCATTTCATTAGAAGCAAATGAATAAGCTTACTAACATAAGATCAAAATAAATTACAGTACTTGTATAAAATTTCACGTTAATTGCAATAGATGGCACCACAATCAACGTGAAATAAACTTTATTCTTTTAATTGGAAATATTCTACTTTTCGACTCTCATGGCTTCTTAAAATATATTAAACAATTTTATATGGAGAATAATTTTTGCAAAAATTTAAAATAAACCAAATTTGCTTAGTTATAAAATGTACACATAAATTGCAGTGTACTTCCATAAATTATAAATACAATTATCAAAAATATGAAATACCAAAAGAAATAATAATTCAAGGTCTAAAATTTTGTACACAAATACGCATTCTTAAATAATGAATATGAATGAATCGTTTCAATAAAAATTAGGGAATGGAAGCTGCCAATTTAACTGTCAAAAAACAATAATATATTTATTCCCAAAAACAAAAAAAAAATTGAATCATTTTTGAAAGTGGAATTGTGTGTAGAAATTATTTTTATTAATTTCACAAATATATCTTTTATTTCTTCATTTAATCCCCTGTTTATCAAATCAGATAATTGAATTTTTATGTTATAAATTGAAACTTACATGTTTCAAGGCACAGAAAATTAATTGAAATTTTAAAAGAAGTTTAAAAGAAATTTTAGAAGAACTCGATAGCATGATTAATTTAAAAGAGTATGCATTTACTTTTGATTTTCAACGTTTATAACTGAAAAGACTTTCAACGCGCTCATCATTTTATTTAATATTCATATATAATGTGCGGTTATCGTTCCTCCATTCCATAGATATGGAAAAAGCGTTTTCTAAACCTAAATATAAGTGATTGTTAGGAATTTTTAATCTGATTCTGTGCAAATTATTTGAATAGAAATAGTCTGCTTCTTTCAACATTTTTTATTTTGGAAAGTTAACAGTGGAAATTGAGGAATTATTTGCTGAATTTCAATAAATGTCTGGACATCAACATTCACTGCGTTTATATATATATATATATATATATATATATATATAGTTGTGGAATTATCACGAAGATATGGTTTGCCAGTGAAGTTTTGTAAACAAAATCGAAAAATTAAAACAAACCATAACTAAAGAAATTTCATTAATGACATCATCAATGTTGCGAAGAGTGTCAAAAACTTGGTTCGATGTGATCGCGTTTACATTCAAAATGGAATCGAACATTTTCAAGTTTTGATGCAAGAAATGATCTTGTAACAATTTTGAAACTAGATTCTTTTTCAAAAATTAAATTTTCGCAGGATTAAGTGAATGTCTCAATTCTACCTCACAAATAAAGATGTAACAGTACTATAGTGTTGGAAATCGCGTGACCCACACTTATAAACAAGGTTCAAACCATTCTAATTCGGTGTCAGTATAGTTGTCATGTCCATCAGATCGAAGGACCCACCGATGTCTTAAATAAATCTGTTCGTATTTTGTAAATAGTAAATATATAAATGCCGCCCAACTTGATCAGTGGTCAGCGTGTCTGACTGCGGATAAGGAAGTCCTGGGTTCGAATCCCGGTTCGGGCATGGATGTACTCTCTTTATCTATCCTAATCTCGGTTCGGCAATGGATGTACCTTCTATCTATCCTGTCTTTGCCCTTTCCTTATGTGAATGGTTGTCTACCCTATAAACGAGTACCTAAGGCATGTGTTTACTGAGGAAGGCGGATTCCTCACCAAAACAGGGTTCAGTTGGAAAAGTGGAGCAACGCACCTCATGTTGCCAGCGACAGCAGCACACAACAAATAAATAAATACAAGCTTTACTAATATTTTATGGTCTGTTGGAGAAAGGATTCATGTTCGAGACCGAGAGGGCTTCATATGTAAAACATGGGATTAATATTTGTACTGGAAGTCCACATTAAAAATTCCATTGGGGTCATCACAATTACTCTAAATATAGCGAAATTTTTATTTAAATATTTTTTTAGTGAAAATTTACGAGAAAATCCAAAATTTACATGATAAAAAACTATTCGCAAAATTATGAGCGAAAGCAAAATCAGTATATGTTTAGTAATTTATATGCATACCTTCTGCATCTATAACAGCTTGTAATTTATTTCTCAGGGGAATATGGCTGAAGTTGATATGAAGAGGTTTTACTCTGAATAGTCTTACTGCTAAAAGTTATTTGTGATTATTCAATTTTTAAAACTTCGATTACAAATCAAACACTTTTTTCATAAATTCTTATTTTTCCAAAACATAGATACATTTAAAAAATTTTTTAAAAAGTGTAACTACATTGGAAGGCAGTACTTAATGTGCACAGTAGTATTAGAAAAATCTTGAACACAATATATTTTAAATATGTTAAGCAAGAACAAATTACAAAGTTTTCACTCATGTATTTGTTTCTTAATTATAATTTTAAATTAGTTTTTCTTTTTATGAATTTCAGATTCCTTCACAAGCATGTAAATAAATCATAAATAGTACTACAAATTTTGCAATTTTTTAATAAAATAAAGTAAAATCTGCAGTAATGTATTTTTTTGAAAAAAAATGTGTTGACTGAATTTTTTTTATAAATATCAAACAACCAAAAAGATTTCCCAAACAGGCTTTTAATTAATGTTCTAATTAGTAATATAAATTTAAAATTTAATCATGGTTATAAAATAATAAACTTTATATTTTCTAAATAAATGACCTTAATTCGAATAGTACTTAAAAAAGATATTTATATATATTTAAAAAAAGGTATTTATATTAAAAAGGAATATATATTTAAAAAGGACTATTTCTTATGTATTTGTTTTAAAATAATGATTTTAAAAAATAGATATTTTAAAAAAGCATTACATTTTTCATTGAAATGCATTTTTACAATTCATGCAAATTCTAAACACCAGACCATTTATTCTAAATATCATTATTTGTAATTTTATTTTATTGAAAGAATTTACAAACATTTATGCCTAAAAAAATGATTATTTTAATACATGTTACATGATTTTTTAATACATATTATACTAATTATGATCATTAATTCATGACTTGAATTAATGATCATAATTAGAATGCAATTTAACGATCTGTATTAAAAAATAAACATTTTTTAATAAAATTCTAATCAAAAAATTATCAAAAAATGTTGTATTTAGTTAATATACAATAAATTGTATCATTTTACAATGAAAGAAAAATCATGAATTTTCAACAATGAAATAAAATAGAAATTCCGTTTATATATTTAATAATATATATCTAAAAGAATATAATAGATGATTATTCACTTTTAATTTCGAAATATATAAATACAGCTATGCAATTTTATAACAATGGAAGCACTTAAATACAACTCTAATTTCGTCAAAAATTTGATAGTTAAAATCCTTATCAATTATGTTACCAAACTACTATAAAATGTTTTAAATATTTATAAAATGTAAGTAAAAAATATTGACACTGAATTAATACTAATGAATATAATCGTTTGTAAATTCAGCTTAGAATTTTTTGAAAAGTTCAGTCAAATTTATAGAATTTATATACATAAATTAGCTAACAACTTGCATAATTTTTTTCCAACGGCGAGCACACAAGGGTATCTGAACCCTATGCCACAACGAGGCCAAGAACTGCTACTCATTTATCGTTACCCAGCGGGCACCTGTGAACCAAGTCACGGAGGCGAGTAGCGTTACCCGCGTCATACCACCACACACCCGTTTATAGAACGGGCCACATTTATACAACAACACAGAAGAGAGAACAGAGAAGGAAAGAAACATCCATGCCTGAACCGGGATTCGAACGCGGGACCAACAACTCAGGAGTTAGGAACGCTAACCACTCAGCCAATCGATCGGCACAACTTGCATAATAAACAATATGAAAAGTATACGTTGCCTTATATTTGGTGATTCAATTTCAATAGAAATTCAACTAAAGGAACAACTATTCTCAAAATATCACCAACTACGCTAAGCAAAAACAGGAGCAAATAAATGGCGAAATTAATTTGATTCATTTGTCACAGGAGCCAAAAACTTTTATCCCGCCAATTCAATGCGCATGTCCAATAGCAAACGATTTTCTGCGGCTGAATTTTACAGTAAAATTTACTGTAATCATTTGTGTTACTATGACAGCTATTTAAATAACAGTGATTTTTCCTGTATTCAGTGTATATACAATTATAAATTTTCTTGCCTAGTTACAATATTCTTCCAAAATTAGTTTTCTGGGTTAACATACATTAATTGATGGTAAAATTATTTACATAAATGGGTTTGCACCCCCAGTTGGGAATAATTCACATGATGCTGTTTGACAGAAAATACTTTTATATTATTTACTCATCCACATAAATAATTAATAAAGAAAATTTATATATAATTTATTTATAATTTTAGTTCTTATTTATTATTTTTCATAATATTGGGTAAATGTAGTTTATGAACACACATTTAGTGGTCACCCACCAAAGAGTTGTACACACCTGAAAATCCGCTTTTCGGATTCATTGGGATGTGGGGGAGGGATGGTTTACAAATTGCGTAGTTCATATTTTATCAGTGTTTACTTTGTTTCAGCTCAATTTTCAACCCTTGGTTTTAATCTTAATACTGACCTCGGTCCATGGAAATTATTTAATTCATAAGGACTATATCTTTCTATTTTTTGACTTCTGGATTGGGTAGTTTTTCCATATTTTTGTAGAAATTTAGTGCATTATTCTTTATAAACCTAGCGAGCGTAAGCTTGCCAATACTTATTCTTATCAGGGTATTTCTATAATAGTCAGCATTTGTGTGTGTGTGTGTGTGTTACAAGTTTTAATATTTTATTTTGTTGAGTTTTTCGAGGAATTTCATCGTTGAGTCACAACCCCCCCAAATAGATCCGACATATGTCATCATCGGTCTTACATATGATTTGTAATCTCTAACAATTTATTTTTAATATTTAATTTTGAGTTTCTTGCCAGGAGTGGGTACAATTTTTGGATTCCTCCCGCAGATTTACGCTTGAAATTATTAACACGGGGTTTCCATATTAGCTTTTTATCCAATATTACTCCTAAGTAGGTTACCTGTGAGCTCCAGAGTATTTCACAATCATTTATTTTAACAGTTTTACACGATGCTTTCCTCCTAGTAAAAAGTACCGCAGTTGATTTGCTAGGGTTTATTTTTGTTTTCCAAAGTGTTAACCAGCTTTCTATCCAGTTAATATGGTTAGAAAGGTTATTAACAATTATGTCATGATTTCTATCAGGGGGAAGGACAGCTGTGCCATCAACAAGTAAACTTAGCATATTGTTTGGATTTTGAGGGATGTCATGTATAGATTAAAGAGAAATGGGCCAATAATGGTCCCTTGTCGGACTCCAGTTTCTAAACCTTTGGAGGATGAGAACTCATTATTTATTTTTACTTTGAATGATCTAATGCTTAAATAATTTTTGATAAGTTTTATTAAGTATAGGGGAAATTTTTCATTAATCATCTTACTGACAAAGCCTGTTTGCCAGATTCTGTCAAATGCTTTTTCAATATCTAGGAAGATAACACCAGTAGACTCTTTGTTTCCACTACCCATAGCAATTTTTTCAGATACTCTGGGGAGCTGGTGGCAGGTGGAAAGCCTTTCCCTAAACCCAAATTGCTGTGGAATGATGATTTGCTTGCCTATATCACGCTTCTGAAGTTTTTGCAAGATAAATTTTTAGCCAGTTTGGCTAACGTTGGAAGATGTGAAATTGGCCTATAGCTGGTTACTTCTCTGGGATTTTTCCCAGGTTTCCTAATTGGGGCAATTATCGCTTCTTTCCATTTATGCGGAAAATATGGTAGTCTAAGGATGTCGTTTATATAATTTCCGTTGCATAGTAAATTGCTATAACTGGCAGCTGTTTCACTATTTTATTAGTAATCCGATCATTATTGGGACTCTTTTTTTAATTTAAGTTGTGAAATTTCATGTTCTATATATGTATACTAGTGCGACATTAATTAATTTTATTTCTTGGTTTACTATGTTCAATGTAGTAGATTACATACATTTCAATTCTTTCTTCATGTTCCTTATTTATAATGTTGCTTAACTTGAATTGGTTTTCTAAGCTGTTTGCTATTAATTCAGTTTTCTTTATATTTTCATATTCCAGAATAGCATCGTTTTTGATTGGGGGTATGGTAGATTTTTCATTCTGCTGACCGCTCTCCAAAACGAGCCAGCCGTCTTGGACATTTTAGTTTGTTAAATAATCATTCCAACTTTTCTTATTTGTCTAGTATTTCTTTTTTAATTTTAGCTTTGAGAGAGTTTATTTTTTATTTCAGGATGCTTCTGCCTATTGTATAGTTTTCTTAGTTTGTTTCTTTCCGTTATTAATGTGGCTTATCTCTTGTCAGGTAAATTTCCTTGATTGGTTAATTAATTTTAGCTTTGAGAGAGTTTATTTTTTATTTCAGTATGCTTCTGCCTATTGTATAGCTTTCTTAGTTTGTTTCTTTCCGTTATTAATGTGGCTTATCTCTTGTCAGGTAAATTTCCTTGATTGGCTAATTAATTTTAGCTTTGAGAGAGTTTATTTTTTATTTCAGTATGCTTCTGCCTATTGTATAGTTTTCTTAGTTTGTTTCTTTCCGTTATTAATGTGGCTTATCTCTTGTCAGGTAAATTTCCTTGATTGGTTAATTAATTTTAGCTTTGAGAGAGTTTATTTTTTATTTCAGTATGCTTCTGCCTATTGTATAGTTTTCTTAGTTTGTTTCTTTCCGTTATTAATGTGGCTTATCTCTTGTCAGGTAAATTTCCTTGATTGGCTAATTAATTTTAGCTTTGAGAGAGTTTATTTTTTATTTCAGTATGCTTCTGCCTATTGTATAGTTTCCTTAGTTTGTTTCTTTCCGTTATTAATGTGGCTTATCTCTTGTCAGGTAAATTTCCTTGATTGGTTAATTAATTTTAGCTTTGAGAGAGTTTATTTTTTATTTCAGTATGCTTCTGCCTATTGTATAGTTTTCTTAGTTTGTTTCTTTCCGTTATTAATGTGGCTTATCTCTTGTCAGGTAAATTTCCTTGATTGGTTAATTAATTTTAGCTTTGAGAGAGTTTATTTTTTATTTCAGTATGCTTCTGCCTATTGTATAGTTTTCTTAGTTTGTTTCTTTCCGTTATTAATGTGGCTTATCTCTTGTCAGGTAAATTTCCTTGATTGGTTAATTAATTTTAGCTTTGAGAGAGTTTATTTTTTATTTCAGTATGCTTCTGCCTATTGTATAGTTTTCTTAGTTTGTTTCTTTCCGTTATTAATGTGGCTTATCTCTTGTCAGGTAAATTTCCTTGATTGGCTAATTAATTTTAGCTTTGAGAGAGTTTATTTTTTATTTCAGTATGCTTCTGCCTATTGTATAGTTTTCTTAGTTTGTTTCTTTCCGTTATTAATGTGGCTTATCTCTTGTCAGGTAAATTTCCTTGATTGGTTAATTAATTTTAGCTTTGAGAGAGTTTATTTTTTATTTCAGGATGCTTCTGCCTATTGTATAGTTTTCTTAGTTTGTTTCTTTCCGTTATTAATGTGGCTTATCTCTTGTCAGGTAAATTTCCTTGATTGGTTAATTAATTTTAGCTTTGAGAGAGTTTATTTTTTATTTCAGGATGCTTCTGCCTATTGTATAGTTTTCTTAGTTTGTTTCTTTCCGTTATTAATGTGGCTTATCTCTTGTCAGGTAAATTTCCTTGATTGGTTAATTAATTTTAGCTTTGAGAGAGTTTATTTTTTATTTCAGGATGCTTCTGCCTATTGTATAGTTTTCTTAGTTTGTTTCTTTCCGTTATTAATGTGGCTTATCTCTTGTCAGGTAAATTTCCTTGATTGGTTAATTAATTTTAGCTTTGAGAGAGTTTATTTTTTATTTCAGGATGCTTCTGCCTATTGTATAGTTTTCTTAGTTTGTTTCTTTCCGTTATTAATGTGGCTATCTCTTGTCAGGTAAATTTCCTTGTTTAGTGTTGTGTTTAACAATTTTACTGTGCTCTATTCCTTTTGTGATTACATTTGTAATGTCAACTTTTTTATCAATATCATTTACAGATGAGGCCTCAATTAATTCATTAAAATTTATGTAGTTTCTAAATTTTTGGCCAATTTGTAGTGATTTTAACATTATGGGAATATTCCAAATTGATATTTTCAAGGTAGACTATAACCGGGTAATGATCAAAATTTAATTCCTCAATTGTGGTGATTTGGGAGGGATTTGGAATGTCCCTTAGCAACATCAAGTCAACGTAATTCCCAAAGTGGTAACCATAATGGGTTGGTTTATTTAATATTCTCGACTGGGCTATCTACAATAGTGAAAAACTTCAATGAAAATTACTTCAACCTTCTTTTTCTAAATTTGGAATAGAAATGAATTAGCTGAACCTTTTAGGAATAGAGATGATAATGTCTATCAAGAAAATGATATCTAAAAGGTTACCAAAATCAAAATGTGGACTTTTAAAAACCAAATTCCTGTTTTAAAATAAGGAACTTAAAGCTCATTTTGGAAGATTTTAAAATAATTCATCCTTTCTGCAAAGCAAAATTAATACATTTTAGTATTAGTATCCGCCACCCAACTTGTCTAGTGGTCAGCGTGCCTGACTGCGGATAAGGAGGTCCTGGGTTTGAATCCCGGTTCGGGCTTGGATGTACTTTTTCTTTTTCTATCTATCCTGTCTTTGTCCTTTCCTTGTATGAATGAGGTGTGAATGGTTGCCTACCCTATAAACGGGTACCTATGGCATGTGTGTAGAGCAGAGTCATACTTTCACCTTCATGGTGCTCTGATTAAAATGAAAGACGCTCCCAATAGACTTAAATTCGCATAGCCAAGCCATAGCGAGCTTGGCTTGTGCAAGTGTCATTAGTAACAACAACAGTATTAGTATCCACTATTAAATTTTTTATCTGATTATTTCATGTTTATAACTATTACTATGTACTCTTGATTTTTATATTTGCAACAATCATATAATTCAATCTGTAAATTTCTATAATATCTTCATAAAAATAAGCAAAAAAATAATATAAATCTTTCTTGTTCATGTTAATTCTTGAATATCATTTTTATTTAGTTTTGATTTTCTTATGTCATGTTTCAGATATCTTAGGCTATGTGTTTTATAATCAATGTTACGAGATTTCTCTTTGATTCCTAATTTATGATTGTTTATCTTTAACTTCACAGTTAAAAAATTGATGTTTTGTTACTAAGCGCTCAGCCAACGGCCATACCATGAGGAAAATACCGATCACTCTCTTACTAAGCGCTCATCGGTCTTGATAGAAAATTTTATTTTAAGAATAATAATATTTCTCATTTTTAAATCTACTTTAAATAAATTGCTGATTTATGTTTTTAAGTATAATAGGCTGGTATATTAATCTTAATGTTGTGAATAATAATCTAGTTGTCTCTTAGTGATCATTCCGAAATTATGTGTGGGCAAAAATAACACATACCAAAAAACAGGAGTCACAGAGTTGGTAATGGAATTTAATCTATGAAGTAGCCAACATCGGCTGAATTATACTCCGCCCGACAAGTTAACAGTGAAAAAATCCACTGTAGCAAAAGGCAGAATCACAGTAGTCGAAAAATTTACGAACCCCTGGCAGTAAAGAATTTTGTTTGACAACTGTTTGTCCTAAAGAAATCTGTCCAACTGGCAAAACATGTAATTAGTCAGAGCCAAATCTGGTGATTGGTTGAGTTTTATGGCGTAAGGTCCAAAAATGGACATATCTGGTGAATAACAGTGGTGGGGAGGAAATCATGCTTTAACTCCTAGTTTTTTGTCAGCTATAAATGGAGACATCTATATTTTACAAGAATATGGAAACTAAACTATTTTCTAGTGCTGGCTGTTTCATGTAAAATTACTGGTGGCATACATCGTGTTGATGCCGGTACACGTCCGTGTTAATGGTACAGCCACGCGGGAGAAAATCATAAAGGACCATTCTTGGCGCTCTACCAGACGGAGACGAAAACCTCCTGTGGATGAAGGTTTGGTTTGGCTTTGTTTCTAAGGTTTGCTGGTATGCAGATGCTATGATTTGCGCTTGCTATTGTGATACAGGATCCATTTTCATCCACAGTCCATGTACGAAGTAAAAATGACTTCCTAACCTCGCGCTTCTGTAAAGAACGACAGGTCTTCAAGCGTTGTTGATGTTGCTCCTCCGTTAGGTCATGTGGTACTTATATTTTGATCGCTTCAACCCTGCTTATCACAGCTAAATATCGAGAGAATGTTTATGGTGCTACGGAGAGTTCGTCTCCGAGCTATCGTGCCGTTGATAGGTGGGCCTCCACTTCCAGCCGTAAATGTTCCACATCAGAACGTACACAGAACAACCGGCTCTGATTTATGCTCGATCAACGTTATCACTGGTACAGAACTGGGAGAAGAATCTACAGATTGTCCGCTCATTTGTTGCCTGCATTCCATGCTATGTTGATGATGGACACTGTTGCTACCGCCGTATGTCCAATCCAGAACTCTTACATCTCGATGTGCACGTCTTATTTTTTCTTCACGCCCTTCCGTGATTCTGGTGACCTGATCTTTATAGTGTATGGAGTATTCTACTCGCCATTCCAGAGATGTTTGGTGATTCATCACTATTGTTCTGAGAAAAGAACAACCCGTTGAATTTGCCTTTGACTGTCCCGGCCAATAATTATGGAATGATATAGTATTAAGCTAAATATTATCTAATATTCCGATTTAATCTAGTAAAATTTATTGTGTTTGTTGGATTCGGTAAGGATATTCATTTTTAAAATGATTGCATTTGATTGCATATTAACAATTTTTGCATCTTGAATAGGATACCAAGATGCAAAGTTGAATTAGAAATAAAATTAAGGCTTACAGTTTTATTGTAAAAATTAATAAATATAAGTTGAATAAAATAAGAGTTCTCACCATGACCTTGTGGTAGGACAGCACTCGTCAGAGAGAAATGTTCTGGGTTTGATATCAGCCAGTGTCGAACAACGAGAAATTCACATTGCATTTCTGCTTTCTTTATGCACTTTCCCCACGACGGAAGCGTGAGAATTTTGGGGTTTTTTCCTTTGTGACACGGTTTTCCTATATTTGAAAAATCCTCCCAAGCGGGTAATAAAATACTTTGCAACTGCAAAATTTTAAATCAGGAATGAGTTTACTTGTTAAAATTCTCATCACACAGGTATGATGTTAACTAACTTTTCTCTATATTTATTTTTGTTGGTATTAAAAAGGAAAGCTTTAATGGCAAAGATATGTTCACTCAAATGTAAATAATATTCCCAACAAATTTCATCATGGTTAGAAAATTTTGAGGTAATAAATTTTTGTAAAGAGCGGTAAATGTCATAAACTTTATCCTTTGATTTTACTTAATGGTCTTCTTTTAAGTCCGCCCAGCCAACTGTATTGGTCAGCATTCTGTATTTTGATTGCTCGAAGGCTCAATTCCCACGTTTTACTTCGTTGTTTATACTGGTTGAGAATTTATTTTAAACATTCGGTTCTGGTATGTGCAAAATCTATCCGTGGAACAGCAAATAAAACTAATCTTGTTGCAAGTTAATAAAGTCCTGCAAAGTGCTGTATCAATAGAATAAATTAAGCAAATTTGATGTATTCTGATTTTTTTTAATTCTTAAATATTCAAGCGATTTTCCGTCCTCCAAACTATCAGTGATCTGAAATCTCAGCTGAAGTATTTTAGTTTAACGTTATGTTTCCTAATAAAAGAAAATCCCCAAAAATATCTGCTTATTTTGTAAGCAAAATTTTGCAACGAATGATTTTTTCTTCATTGCCACATTTCATGAGAAAACAGTCCCTTTCCTTGTGTCTGCTCTTTCAGTTCATTTAATTTCTGAAATATATCAGCTGCATCACGTATCCTATATTTGAAACAAAACCGTGAAATATTTCTTTCGTCTCTAAAAATAAGAGGATTTCATTTTCTTCAGTGATTAAACTGTTTTTATTTCTTTGGCTGGGTTCAACCACCTCAGTCTACTGTATTTCTATTTACGTTTTCATACTTTGCCTCCTCATCCACAGAACTGGCAATAGTGCGTTATTGCTCTTATTGTATTCACCATGCTAGCATATACGGCTCATAGTACTTACGCCATGCTTTAAGTTCAGCTCAGACCACATAGAATCTCCTGAATCAAAATGCGATAAAAGATCGCGATCTCGTTAGTTTGTGGGTTGCTTTGTAATTTGTGTTTGAGAGTTTAACCATTCATTCATTTTTTATACTTGAAAGCTCTGGCTCCATTAATTTTACCTTGCCATTTTGCTCCAGCACAAGCTACTTTTTCTATTAAATTTATAGCACGATAAAGCAAGCCTTACCGAGTGATTGTATCTTTCATTGATTGTAAGCTAAGTAATTCATCTGTTACAGCGACGTTTCCGTTAATTTATGAAGGTGCTTTTTTTGAGATCAGTATCTTTATTTGTGCTTTCATCCAGTTTCAAAGGAAATCAAGTCCCTGTTATCAATCCCTTTTTGTTCAGCAATAAAGTCATTAAATTACAATGATCTCTCTTGACAGTGAAATGTTTTCATTTCAGTCTTACATTAGGTTATAATACGTTTGCACACTCTTTTATACACTAATTAATAAAATCGCCATACAAAATGAATTGTTCAGCAAGATTGTAGGCTGTCATGAAACTTGATTATACTCTTTAAATATTTATATTACTTCATGATGCACTAAGCACATTCCTTTGTTCCCTATATTAACAAAAAATACATTTTCATTCTTATTAAAACACCATATTCGTCCCTCATTTTATGTTTTGTTAGAAATTTTTGATGTCACCAAAATTGAAAGCTTATTTATTTATTTTTGAAAGTGTAAATTTAAATTAATCTAATTAAACAAAGAAGCGCTAATACGTATTTTATGGATTGCCGATTTATCGCACCAAAAATATTACGATTTGTTTTTCGTTCTACATATTCTGTCAGCCTGCTAGGCGGTAGATAGTATCAATTTTTTTTTGTCATAAGGGTTTTTTAATGTCTTTATTTTTATTCGTCACAAGAATTCTTTTCTCTCATATATGTAGACATGATGGTTTTATTGAAAAATAGAAACGAATGTTTCGTCTCGGTCAAGAAGGAAATCTTGGTTCAAAGTAGATTTTTCTGCTTGTCTGAGTGGAGCGTAAAAAAGTGAGTCCAACACTGGATATGTGAGACACTAATTGGTGAATTCTGTATTATAATAAAAACGAAATGCTGTTTAACTTATTTTTAAATAAGTGAAGCGTTTGAATGTGGTGGAATAAGAAATCAGAGTATAAAAAATAAATATCAGAGTATAAAAAATAAAATAATAATTAGATATCAGAATATTACAAGACAGTGTTTTTGTTCAAAATTCTCTTCATTAATACCTCAGTGAATAAATTTGAGTTCAGGGAAAGTGAAAAGAACTTTCTGCATAAGCTTCTACCTTACTTTCTTATACTGATGTTTTACTAGGTATAATAGTGTGGGTGGCTCTTAGTTCTATTTTCATTCCTCCTTATTTTCTGATTTTATCGGTAACCTAATAGTTAGCTCACTTGCCTTCGGTTTAACAGTTCGTGAGTTCGCATCTGGGCTTGGATGCTAGCAGTGGTTCGGAATTAACTTTAAACCGTGAGTCAAATTCTAATTACGCCTCGTGTGATCATTATGCGACAAACAAACGAATCGGATCTTGACTGAACTTAGAGTTCCACTGGACGTATTACAATGTCCAAGAAAACCACCAATTTTTACTTCTATAACTTAGCCATTCTTTGGATTAATCAACCTTAGATATGTCGGAACATTGACTGGAAATGATTGGTATGGAATACTTGAGTTGTAAATTTGCTTTAGCTTTTGTCAAGCTTATATGCTGTATAGGCAATCATTCGCGGACAAACATGCACAAATATCACGTAATGCTCCGGCATTTGGCGACAATTATTACTGGTCGTTGAGGAGACACTCATTGCATACTTTATTGACTTCCTCATCTTATAGAATACAGTGTTTCACTTCATACTTAATTAGGCATTTAGTTGTAGTTGGAAAGAATGTATTTCCACATTAGAATTTATCAAATAATACGGAAATATTATCGTTCTGACATAATAAAACCACTTTTTTTTCGTTTAGTTCATATTAACAATTTGTGCTAATTTTTTAATTCTACGAGGACTCATTTTTGTTGAAGCTAAGAAATTCTGCAGCTTCAAATGCATAATGATCAATAGGTTTTGCAGCTTTAGATTGGTATTAATGAGAAATTTTTTATTGTTATATAAATGTAAACGTTTGGTACTTAAAAATATTAAGTCCTAATCATGATTGTAAAAGTTTTCTATACATTTGGATTTCAAATGATTGGAATGTTAATTAACTGTTTATCATTTTAGGTTTACTTCAAAGGAATACTGGCAACTATATTTACTTGAGTTTCAAAGAAAATAACAATTTAATGGATCTGTTGATATCGCTCTCTAATTTATTTATTATATTATGTATTTTTATAATTTGTTATTTTGCTAGATGATTTTAAAATGTTATTAACTTTTAAAGATATACGTTATTAATACAGATATATGTATATATTCAGCTATTTACACAGTTATTTAATATTTAGGTTCGTCTTGATTTAAATTTGAATGAATTTGAAAATAATTTGTTTTAAATTAAAGAGGGTTTTTCCCCTCTTTCAACAAGTTTTAAAGATTTATAAAATTATCTTAAGCCTAAGTTATTTTACTCAATTGTTAAATGTTAATATTCAAAAGTTGATTGAATAATCTATATTTTCTTTCAATTTCTAAAGTTTCTGAAGAGCTGAATATAATATCAGAGGGTGATAAATCCAAGTTCTTAAAAGAAATTGTACTTTTATAATTTTTTAGTTCTAGTAAAATTTTCTTTGGTGTGGTGTCTTTATTTCTGTCACATAATACGAATATTTCGATTAAATGTGAGTTCAGTACATTTTTCCATTGTATATATTTGAGTGGAAAAGTTTATTGATTAGATTAAAAAAAGGAAGATATATATAGACATAAATTAAACTAAATGGAAATATTTCATTTGATAAATTTAATTATTACTAATAACATTGAAGGAAAAAATTAAAAATACTGTTTGATTATCAGTATCATGAATTCACATAGCGCATATAAACGTAATTACACTCCCAAGTGGCTTGATAGCATTGAATTTCATACTTTGATTGTTAAAATAATAGATTGCGTTGCTTATTGCTAAGGTGGAAAAAAATTTTTTCTGTAGTAATCTCTTCACTGGTGTAGAATGACATGATGTGGGAAAGACACAAAGGCACAAAATGTGCGTTGATGTAAATAAACTGTAACTTAAGTCATAGGATTCACCGCAATAAACTAATAAGCAATTCACATTCTTGTGCTCACTCTTAAATATACAGGTATAAATTATGACATTTACTGAAAATCTGATTTTAAATTAATTTTTTGTAAAAAAATATAATTTAAATTGATTTTTTTTTTTGGATTACACGTGTATCACCGACTGATAACAGCAAATTATTTTATAAAGTTTCTGTAATGTAAATGAAACTATAAACTGATTATACTAAATTAACTGAATCATCCTTAGTTGTTATTTAATTATTTATTGACCATCAAAATAGAAAATTAATGATAAAGAAATACTTAGTTATGTCAAAATTGTTGATAAAACTTTAAAACCACAAGAGTTTTGTATATGAATACACGGCAATGAGTTATTTATAATTTCAAGCGAGTTACAAATTAATCATTATTGCATATATTTTAAGTGTCCCAGCGGTCTAAGGTATACGCGGTGGAAATGCAATTAAAGACACTCAAAATTTCACTTATTTTTCTTGTAAAAGTGCATGATATTTTTTTGAATTATCTTTATTTGAATCACATTTTTAGTTTTCAATTATTCAGTGTAAAAAAATTGCAAAAAAACTTAATTTAGTGAGAATTTAGATCATTTATTAAAAAAAAATTGAGTGGAAATGCAATTAAAGACACTTGTTGATTTTCGAACAAATTTATTAATGAGTAACACCTCCATTGTTTACAATAACTTCATGCATTCTATTTGGCATCGATTTCACAAGATTTTAAAGGTAATTTAATGGCAAATTTGACCATACATCACGAATTTTGTCTTTTATATTTTCAATAAGATTCAGATCGGGACTTCTACTTGGCCAGTCCATAACCTTGATGTTTCGCTCCATGAAAAATAATTTTGTTGCTTTAGAGTTGTGAATGCTTACATTGTCCTTTTGAAATATCTAGGAATCTTCATCCATATTTTCGGCATAATTCAACAGAACGTTATCTAGGAGTTTATTTTAAGTGTGATCCAACAGATGGGGTTGTTCCATAGCTCGAGAAAGCTCCCCACACCATCAATGTGCTTCCACCAAAATTGCTAACTGAAATCTCCTTTTTGGTTCCTATGCGATGCTAGTAATACTTGTTTAGATCTGGTCCATCTAAATTAAACATTTTCTCATCACTGAACACCACATTGTTCCATTCAGAGTTCCAATTTACATGTTTTTTTGCAAATGAGCCTTCTTATGTTGAATACTTGAGAGGTTTGCGATATTTTTTCGCCCATTTAACAACTCCAGATTGACTAATTATTTATCTGAATTTCGAGTTGTAACAGATAGGCATAAATCTATTCTAATTTTAATGAAATTTACGTTAGGTCTTATTGCCTAACGAATTATCTGCCGCTTATGACGGTTACTTAATTTACTACAAATAACTTAACGCCTCTTAACTCCATACATATCACCTAAATGTGAAAAATTGTGCACAACAATTGGAGAGCGATTAATTTTCTTTGCAATTGTGACCTATTTGAGTAGCCTTCTTCCTTCAAAATTCGAAATTTTGATCGGTCTTCTATCGAAAGTCCGATGTTACGTCCCATTCTATAACTACCTTTGAATAATAAGTGTTTGAGCCAAGATGTTTTGAAATATTTAGTATCAGACACATTAGACAACAAACTGCTCCTTTTAAACACTTTAAGAACAAAAAAGAAGTGGTAGATAGCTAAAATTCTAGATTTAAAGTGTCTTTAATTGCATTTCCACTCGAAATATTGGATTTTTTAAACTAAATGATGTAAATACTCACCAAATTATTTTTTTTTTCGTACAAAATGATTGAAGACGAAAAATTTAATTTAAATAAAGTTAGTACAAAAAAATATCACGGGCATTTATATAAAAAAAATGAATTTTTGAGTGTCTTTAATTGCATTTCCACCAGTGTAGTTTCCTCCAGAGAAAAGCTTTCGCGCTATCAAGTATATTAATATATCCTTGCTTAAAATATTGTATAAAAAATTTACACAGTGCAGAGAAATATATTGTAATTTTAAGGGAATGACTGATGTAATGATCAGGGCAAGTCTTAGACATGAAAGTTAATCCTTGAGTATGTAAAGTAACCGTTGGATAACAAGCCAAATTAAATACAAGTTCAACATTCACTGACGAATAGTTTTAAATCATAATAGACGGAGAGGTAAATTCTGATTAATTAAACAGTTTTTACTTAACAAAAATCATGTTTGCAATAATTTGTAACTATTATTTTTTGCGTAAGATGACTAATTAGATCATGAATTACTCTTTAAATAGATTAGCCACGAATTTGAATTGAGTCCGGGAAGTCTAATCTCTAACTATTACCTACTACTTCTTTTTAGTCAATGATAAAATTAACTTACTGCAAACTTATTACATTGGCTTCGGTAACATTAAAAAATAATTCCAGTAAAAAGTATATTGGTATTAACAAAAAGTGAGGAAGATTGAAATCCACCATTTTTCATAATTACTAGCTTGGTATTTTTGTTAATAATACTAGTTGAGATCTCTACACTGAAGAAATTTCAAATAGTAGACTGTTTCTTTATATTAAGCTTATTTAAATGCAAATTAAGATAATTAGTCAATCTTTCATATGAATAAAAATATATTTCTTATTTTTTTATTACTTTGATAATTTTGTGTGAGGTACAACACATTTAGATTTAACATCTATTTTACATATTGACATTCATAAAAAGATAGGAGATTTAACGTAATATATGATATGTACAAAAATGCATTTTTTTACCTACAAATGACGTAAGAAAAACACACTTTTGAAATGATGTCAATTATTTTTCACATCGTTATTTTTTATGATCTTGCGTATTTAAACTTTTTCCGATTCAGAGATTCGAGGAAGAATTAAAATGCATGCTTTTGTATTACTACAATATGAATACTGTTTTCAATTTTGCTTTATGTTTAAGGAGTTGAGAACAATTCACGGTTCTATTTATAAATTTAAAATGAAATATAACAATTCTAGTTCAATTGTTTCAATGCACGGTCCCGGCAGAAAGGACATATTCAACTTTCGGATTGTTTTAACATTTATTTCGTGTATTCATTTTTTTAAAATAATGACGGGGATGACTAACCCTTCGCCACAACAAATCCGGCAACTGCTTCTCATTTTGTCTTTGCCCAGTAGGTACCTGTGAACCAAGTCACGGAGGTGAGTAGCATTACCCGCGTCAGAACCACCACAAACCCGTTTATAAAGCGGGCCACATTTTAAGAATCGTAGGATTATGGTCATCCAATACAAAGATTCTAGGGCTGTGGATGAGATACGAAATTTGCTACATTCTAGATGCAATATTACCAGGGTATTGCAAATTTATAAATCGTGAGTACATTGTTTTATACGTATCAAAAGCCATTTACTGCTGATTTTTATTTAATACGCATCATAATTTTGTAATGTGTGATTGCGCCTTTGAAGTCTTTACCAATAAATAGTCAGTCATGACTGCTTGACAGTCAAGTATCATATCTGAGTGGTGTCAAGCACGAAGCTAGTTTTAGTTTACCATGTTTCGCACATGAAAAATACAGTTTATGCGTACACAGACAAGGTTAAAATTACATGTTTGCGTGTATCTAAATTTTTTTTTCTAAATTGACTAAACTTTGTAATAACTTTAATTTAAATCACGATCATGTGAAAAGTTTTACTCACGAGCAGACATCACATTTGTCTAAGATTCGTTTATAAATACAAAAAAATAACTTGCAGATAATTTTTAATAACATATATACGTACTAATTTGAAACAGCAAATTCTAATTTTTTCTCAACTCTAAAGCCTGACTAATCCCAGTGATAAGCCATAGAGTATTTTACTTTCATTAGTGACGGTGTAAGTTGTTTAATTTTTTAAACAAAATGTATGTTAGGTAAGGGGAAACAATTATGTTATGGAATTAAAACGCTATTCTAAAATGTTTCCATCATCAAGAATCAATCATTTAATTAGATATTCTTAATTGTAGCATATATTCAATTCATAAAATTCTCACGGTTTTTTTTCCGATTCATCCGCAGTGGGGTAATTTTCATCTCAGGTTTGGATATTTGCAATTATACGGAATCTTTCTTAAATCTTAGGTTTCAGTTTGAATAGTGCTCTCTCGTGCAAAAATAGTTGTTAAATGCCAAACAAACCTTTCTCTTACCTTGGAAGGCAAATTTTGAAATGCTGAGTGAAAAAAAATCCCATAGCGCCAGTATTCTAATAACTTAAAAATGATGAGCAAGACATATTGTATAATAAACTAATCACATCGTTTGCATATTACTGGAGACGGAGAAACCGCTAAGTATGAATCGTTTAAAGCTGAGGTCAATATCTGAGCTGACACTCTTTCTCATGAAACTAAATATGGTGCATAAGACATCTCGTTATATCTTTGGCGGGGTCAAATAGAAATTGAATTACCTCTCTCTCTCCCTGTCTTAATAGCGCGACGCCTTTACTTTTCAGATAATCTTTGCTTCGATTAATTGAAGGAATATAAAAGGAAAAGATACAATTATTTATAAAACGTTAATGCATAGAAATTTTTTCTAATTAAAAGCTATCATTTGGGTGAACATTGAAATACAGTTTACCTATTTGGGATGCTGCAGGAGTTTATATTTTAATTGCTAATTATCACAGGCTCAGCCACATAATAAATATGGTCCTGGCGTTCGGTTTAAGAATTCGTGCGTCTGAATGTCAAATCGGACATAGATACTTAGTGTTTCGAATTCATTCTTAAGTTAAATTTTCTGCTCACGTTAGCTTATAGACATAAAAGACTTATAAGTGGTTAGAAAGAAAAAAGAAAGTGCTTGGTATCCCATAGAGATTAAATACCGTACGTGAAATTATATACATAGATTAAATAATTGACATTGTAGTATATAGATCATGTATCTAAATTGTTATTGTTTGTCCATTTATTGACCGATAATTTTCAACAATCATTCCGCTGCAAACGAGTTTATTTGTAAAAATATACAGGTTCCTTAGTTATTTTAACTAATTATTTTTTAAAAAAATCCTGTTAGAAACAGAAATGAGTAATGTTAATTCATTAAGGTGATATTCTCACCTTTCATAAAACGAAATGATTCACTATTATGAAGTACTGTAGATTTTTCGAATAGTTGAAAATCAAATGACGGGCTGATACCAGACAAAATTAACCAATCGGTATATCGCATTGAGACAAATAGAGCAGAATAGATTCCATATATCTTGGGTGTTTATTTGGTTGATTTGTCTTTCAACCGTCATTTTTTGCACACGACAGCTAATTAAACCAAAACTTAAGTTTTAAAGTGGATTCCGAGCTATTACAAATTTTCATGTCCAAGGTGGGGAATTGAACTGAAGGCAAGAGCCCTAACTATCCGCCTGGGGTAGTATGTGAGAGCAATTGAAGGATACAGAAAATTCGGTAATAAATATTAAATCATTAGAGTTGTCTGCATTTGATAGTTTCATGTTGGCTCTGTGTGTTCGGACGAAATAAATTTTCCGTTTGTTTAATTTACTCAGCTGTAAATTCGACAAGTACCGTAAAATTTTAAGTAGTGGACAACTGAGCTAGCTCTTTCCTTTTTACGCTAGCGTAACATTTCTGCGACCATGATATGTAATACAAGCTCCGGTTGCCATTATTGAACACGTAGGGTCTTCGGTAAGTATCTCAATCAAACTAATACATCCTTATATTAAATATATTTTCTGAAAATTTTAACAAAAAGATAATTCACTTGCTCTTGAAAATTTATGACTTAATTCAAATTTAGTCTGTTAAAACGTGATATACAAGTTTCGATTATTTAGGCTGGCAGTAGTTTATACTGTATAGTTGCTGTACAATATCATAATCTCTTTTAGTACAACGGTGTTTATTTGACAAGACACGAAGTTTAACTGAGAATTCAAGGTAAACAAAGTTTAGCAATTAAAATTTGAAATCTTTAAATGATCTGTGTTATCAATCTGTGGTTATTGCACACAAGGCTACCTACAAATTAAAAAGTAACCATTCAGCCTCCCTCTAAATGTTTAGCGATTAGCTTGGGTCCAGGATTTATAATAAATTGGTAAATGATAAAACTGATTTTATATAAAGCATCTTTTTATGAATACTCTTTATGAACTTTGTAATAAAATTATGCCGTCTAGTGGTCAGAGTCCCTGACTACGGATAGGAAGGTCTTGGGTTCGAATCCCAGTTCGGGCATGGATGTACTTTTTCTCTCTCTATCTATCCTGTCTTTGTCCTTTCTGTGTATAAATGTATTGTTAACGTGTCCCTATGGCGTGTGTGTACTATGGCGTAATAATCATTTACATGAAAAACGAAATGACTTTCCGAACAACCGAATAATTCATAAGTTTTTATTACTATAATAAACTGGGCAAAATAAAAGAACAGATGGAAAACAAGCTATATTACAGAAAATATTGAATAAATTTTAGAATTTACTTTATCGAATAACTATTACTTATTAATGAAATGAATCGATTTTAAAGGAACATTACTCATTTGAATGTTCCTTTAACATTACTCATAAATTTATTTGAAACTGGTAGTATGGTGTTATGTGTGTATTCATGTTATACAGAAAAACCCTAGAGGAGAAATATAGCTTTTATTTTATACATACACAAACAAAAAAAAAACTATTAACTAATGTAGAAAATAACACTAGTAGACATAACAAAACTTGTTTAGGTATTATGTTATTCATAAAGTTCAAATAACAACATAAAAAGTTTCGAATGGAAGAGTATATTAAAAGCAAGCTAAATTAAAGCATTTCCCCTTAAATTAATTCAAGTGCAAAAGTAAAAATTTTTGAAATTATTTTCAACAAAGTTATCTTCAAAAGTAATAACAATGCAGAATATTTTATGAACTAAGCAAATATATGTAATATTTATATTATACACTAATTGATTAAGTTAGCTTAAATTTTTTGTGAGTTTAAGAGCGCGAACATGAATTCATAATATTCAATTATAAAAAATGTTTTAAAAATGACTTTGAGACTGAAACAGAAAAGATAGGAAAGTGGGAAATTTCTTAAGAGTTAGTAAACAGAAGAAAAAATTGACGCAAAGCTATGCTTCAAACATTAAAAAAATAATGATATTGATATTAAAACTGTTTTCCCTTTTGCAATTACTTTTAAACAATTTCAGTTGCATTTAAACTCAGATAACTACATTAGTATGATATAAACATTAAAAGATTGTAATCAAATTCGCTTTAATTTTAAATATTTACTCTCATATTTTTAGAAGATTCACTTCTTTAAAAATGTGTTAAGTTAAACTGGAAAAATATTCATCAATGTTGTTCTTAATCTCACATTCAAAACAAAATTTTAAGGTTCTATCATTATTCATTGTTTCAATTTTCTACTGCACATCCAATTGAAATATTTTATACATTTACAGGAATGATCAATTTTTTTAACTCATATTGTAATACATGATTTATATATTTCTTAAAGATACTTCAATTCTTTAAAATTAAATGTTATTGTATGATAGAGGTAAATTAAAGTTTAATAATATTGAATAACCCTTCCTTTAATTCACATTTTTTAAAATTACTATTTCTTAGTAAATACAAGATAATTAATGCAAATCAAAATATCTAATAAATATTTTCTCAGCTACATTTATTTTTCAGCTAGAATAGTTTTATGGGTTACAGATTGCAATTCCACATAGAGACACTTATGAAATAAAACATTGCATTTGACAAGATATTTGACAACAGTTATGTTTTTATACAGCATTTTCTTATACTTGATAACAAATGTAAATAAAATTTAATTTAACACATTACTTAAAATTTTGGATTAGAAAATAAAAAATATTTTTTTCAATTTTCCTATGTGATCTGACAAAGATTTTGAAGATAATATGAAAAGTATTTATATTTGTGTAGTAGAAATAAATTCAGTAAACGTGCTTAAAACAGGGGTGTTTGTGATCCGGGGAAACCCCGGAATTCCGGGGATTTTGAACTTCGATACCCGGAAATTCCGGGGATCATCGTTCAAAAGGAAGTAGGAATAATAAGGAATTATTTATTTTGATCTGGGTAATTTTGTTTGCTTTGAAAGCAGAAAACGCAATAATTAGGTCATTCAATACCTCATAATTGTAACTTTTCATTTCTCCCCCCCCCTTCTCGAAACTCCAAAATGTCGGTAGCAAGTCCGTAATAGTTTCCGGGGATTTTTTGGGGACCCACAAATACCCCTGTTAAAATGTTTTTTAACTCTTAGTATTATAAAGCATACAAAATCACTGAATTTTAACACTGTATTAAGAGATACTTCTGAACATTTTAGTAAACATTTGATTTTACATTTAACATCAACACAGAAGTAATATTATAAGCACATTTCATGTGTAAAACTTTTGTCTTACAGAATTACTTTCAGCCACACTAATATCATATTAATCAAGTGAAACATGATTATATCATGACAATAAATGAGTGGCCATGGTGAAAAATCGAAGTGAATTCTTATTTAACAAAGACTCCCTTAATCAACATATTTTAACAAAGACAACTTATTGTTAAATGCTCTCCATTTTCAAGCCACTGCTCTACTTCTCTTCTATATATATGTTACAAGAATGCCAATGAATTTCAATTTTAAATTTATGTAAAATATTTTTTGCATATTTATCAAAAGTGAAGCACATAACCTTTTGAATTGCCACTCGTAAAAAAATCGCATGAAAATTACCGTTTTAATTATGTTTTATTAATATTATGGTAAATAAAGTAGTTCATTCAAAATGTTCTTTGAATATAATCCGCTCGTGCACGAATTTTGATTATAAATTTTTTGATTTGATTTTTAAATCTCATTGAGAAATAATTTTAATATTTATATTAAACGAAATGGTCATCTAAATTTTTGGAAAATTAAACCTTTATTAATCTTCTGACACACAATACGTCTAATTCAGTGTTTATAACTGATATGGAAATCTAATTAATAAATTTATTATAATTTGATGGTGTGAAAAAAGTGAAACAAATTTAAATATTACATTGTTACACACACACACACACATATATATATATATACATATACATACATATATATATATATATATACATATATATATATATATATATATATATATACATACATATATATATATATATATATATATATATATATATATATATATATATATATACACAAAGAAACATTGCAACTATAAAACAATTTTTTTAAATTAGTCAATAACTTAATGGTACCTCTTAATGCAGATTCCTAAAACTGAAAAAAATCTTCCTGTCAAATGTATCATCTGGAAAAATCATTAAATACACATGCTTTTTTAATTTTTACCAAGTCATTTTGTCTGAGTAACATTGGTTATTTCTCTTTGCTCTGCCATCCAACATTAAATTTACTTCAAGCATCAATTTTAATGCAATTAAAATTTTTAGACTTAATTTTATGATTATTTAACATTAAAATATTTTCATAGCCTTTGGGTAATTCATAGAATACAGAGAAAGCAATATCTACAAAAACTAAAGTTCTAGTTCCACTCTTTTTATTCTTAATGACTAATTAAAAAGAATTTGTAGGAAGTAAATCAGTCTGATGACTCTTCTGGAATGATTTTAGAGGAACAGGAGTCTTCAGGCTTTCAATTAATTATTGTCAAACATGGATAAATTGAGTTACCAAATGGACGCAGATTTCGCAAAATTATGACGTCTCTTATTGTAACAGAGTCAGAATTACAAAGCTAAGTTTTTAAATTTATTAAACACTTTAATATGTAATCTTCAAAATTAACCGTGATTTAATAATTTTTTATTACTAAAATATATTTTCAAATTTAATGTGATTCAATATTAATAAAGCTGAAGGAATTCCTTAAAATACATACAATTCAAAAGAATTCCCCGAATATGAGACTTGATAAACACAAAATTATTTTGTCAGTGTTGAGTTACATTACCGTAAACCAACCATGAATATTCTATATTTGCAAAATGGACACTCAGGCATTTGCTTTAAAATTAACATTCTTTTTTATTATATTCAACTAAAAATAGTATGGAATGTATCCAAGAACTAGGATCCGTTAAATGAATTTCTGGAACTGAAATGATCAAGAAATTTGTGAGTATCGATTACTCAATTAACTTTGTTCAAAATGCTGTTGCGTACCATGAACTGAATTCTTGTGTACAGATCAGCTAAATAAATTTGAATACGGCAGGGGACTCTTGATCATTGTTACAAAATACAAGTTTTAAAATGTTGAAATCTGGACTCTTTTAATATGCTTTAGCGCAGTTTTCCATTCTTCGGACCTTTGTCCCACAAGAACCAACCAACTTTTAATCTACATTACAATGTATTAAATTATATGGAAAATATAAGGGGCCATTAGTTGAAAAAAATAGCAAATGACAGTAAAAAATGTATACATAGTATAAAATCCCTATTTGTTGAAATTTCTGAAAATGCAGAGATGAGAATCCAAAGCCACATACTTTCCTCAAACCCTATGGTAAAATATGACAAGTTAAAATGCGAGAATGAAATGCACTTTTATTTTGAGGTGACCAGATTTCTGAACAATAGGCACTGTAATATAATGTTTAGCGTTTCTAACTGAAGCAATTCTTTTAATTTCTATTGAGATTAATATTAAATAGCAAGTAGTTCACAATCGTAAAAATACTGCAAAGCTAAACAATTTGTCTTTTCACCAACATTTGTTTTTAGTGTAGGTCAAACAATATATTTCAATCTCAAAGGAGGATATAGGTTTACAAATGAATATTATCACGTTTAATATACCTATCAATATAAATAAAAATTCAATATGAAAAAATTTAAATATTATTAAAATAAAAAGCGAATTGTCGTTAATTAAATTAAATCATTTTAGATTATGTTCAATTTATTTACACATTTCAGTTTCTAAAGCCACATTTTCTTAAATTCACTATAAATAAGAACTGATTTTAAGCATTATTTAAAATCTTTCACGAATACGGTTTATTTTTTCCAGAAAAATTACGGCAAGTAAATTTACACAAAAAATATTACACCATTTTAAGTCAAAAAAGAAAATGTTAGTTTCCAAACAACCTCCTTTTTTAAATATTGCATTTGTATGTGAGTGGATTGTAAATTAAGATAAAAACGTCTTTGATAGTACTTATTATAAATGAAACTTCAATTTTCATTATGCAATTCGTTGAGGATAATGTCATATTGCATTACTTTTTTGATGTATGACTTAAATTCCAAGTGTCCAATTATTGAGTTTCATTATTAATTATTAAATAGCAAGAGAATGATATAATTTAATCATACTTAATTTTATAAGTTATTTTTCACATGGTGGGACTTTTTCAAAAGAAATTTTGCATAAAAAGCCAAATATTTAAATTTTAATTATATTTAATACTGATTTTTATGACTCTAGCCTCATTAACCATCTTTATAGTTTGCATTTCATTGTTTAAAAAACTCAAAAACAAGATTGTGTAAACTACTATATTATACTTAAAATCTTAGAGAAAATCATAAAATATTTCTGCTGTCCACGTTTTGTTAATAAATATTTGATTCAATGTTATACAATTTTTACATTTTGATTTCTAATTTCAATGAAGTAAGTTATCAAATATTAAGAACACAGCTTGGATAATTTAAGGCAGATCTCAAGTTTAAATGTGAGCCATAAAGCTAAACATAGTAATTAATTGCATATTTTCAAATGCAGCTATATTCAATTTAAGGATAAACTTTCAAATTCAATTAACTGAATTATATGTATACAAACTAGCATAAAATTGGCATTTTATCATTTACTTTATACACTCCTTGAATTATCTTTTTTTCAAGGAGTTTTTAATCAACTAGTTTCAGGTTGCTACAATCTGACAGTGACTGGTTTATGTTTTATTTTTAGTATCACTGATAATCTTACTGGATATTGTTTAAATTAAAACAATTAAATTACACACATGTACGATATATGATTTTTTTTATCTCTCATGCAATTTCTGTAACTTCAAATATATTGTTTGATAACTTACCCTATCACTGTTCCATTTTAAAGTCCTAAGTACCTATGTTTCCTGCAATTGATCCTATTTATAAAAATAAGAGCAAGAACTCTGTTCTAATATATGCATCAATTTCACAAATTTGGAGGAAATTAATGGTTTATATACATAATTTATCTAATCCTCTCTGATCTATTTGTTCATTTTCCCTTTTATCTATTAGTGTGTAGCTTTGCTTCTTTTTGATTAAATACTGGAAAGATCATCATTACTATATTCGGTGGTATGTTATAAATGTGATTTCTTAGTTCATTAACTTCTACTTTTAGCATTTTCCTTGAACTACAATTTCTACTTATTACATTTAAAAATTTTCACTGAATTTCTTGTCATTTTAACATTTAACATAATTTGTGAAAATTAAAAGAAATAAGGCTATGGTTATCTTTAATATAATTCTTTCTGAAATGCATTTCCAAATCTATGGTTATCTTTAATATAATTCTTTCTGAAATGCATTTCCAAATCAAGATTGGTTGGGTTTTATGGCGCAAGGTCCAAAATTGGACATGCTGTGCCAAGAAAACTATTTCTGATATATTTATATATTTTTTGTTCTAATTATTTTTTAAACCCAAACAACATTAAAACTTTTTGTTTTTTTTAAATAAGTGTATATATAATTTTAAAATCTATTAAGAAAATATAAAAGAAGGTATATCATAATATAATTTTAAAATAAAAATTAAATATAATGTAAAAAATCTATTGCCCTTAAAAAAACAAATAGGTTTCTATGGGGTGGATCCTCTATTAAATCAAGTAAAGTTATAAAATCTGTATTAAAAAAGTGTAAACGTTGTTGGTTAAAATCATGACATGAAATTAAAATATGATAAACAGTAAATGGTTCATCACACGTTTCATACCATGGATTTAGTTCTTTTAAAAACAAATGTCTGTGTGAAACGTGTGTGTCCGATACGAAGGCGAGTTAGTCTAACATCTGCACTTCGTAACGGTAAAACTGATAATGTAGTGAGGGATGGGAATATGGTATATAACTTGTTGAAGACCTGCATGTTCCATAATTCCTGCCAAAGATCATGTATAAAACTTTTTATACCCTTTCTCAAATCAGAGAGCGGAACCGAAAGGTAAAACAGGATCTGATGCAGTCTTTGCTGCTGCATCCGCTCTCTCATTTCCATCAAGACCTACGTGACTTGGTATCCTACAAAATAAAATATTATATCCCTTACCAGCAAGGGATTCTAATGCTCCAAAAATCTTTGACACAACTGGATGGCAAGTAAAACTATTGCTTCTCAAAGCTTCCAGAACACTCATGGTGTCAGTGTACACACAAAATTGACGATGGTCATCTGTACTCACATGCTGAAGCGCATTACAAATAGCATTTGCCTCAGCAGTAAATATGGAGCAGGACGTATGTAGGCTGTAACTGAAAACTGTATTATTAATAAAAACTCCACAGCCCACATGACCTGCTGTTTTAGAACCATCTGTGAATACAGGTGTGTATGACTGATACTGACAGCGATGGGAGGAAAATAGCATTTGAAAAACAATAGGAGTTGTGTCTGATTTTCGAAACTGAGCAAAATTGTTGTTAAAACTAATTGTTGGATCATACCAAGGTGGATGAAGAAAATGATCAGTTGTTTCAATCCGTATATCACATAGGTCTGAGAGCCACAGATGTGATTTGGCTCGTATGAAAAAGGTGGGATGCTCATTGAACGAGCATCATTTAGCCTTTAGGGGAGGCATTAGGAACCATGGAACGTAATGGATGATGAGGGTCAGACATGATTTTCGCATAATAACTGAAAGACAGCTGCATACGTCTCAGGTCTAAAGGCAAGTGTTGGCATATTGCATAAAGACTCTGGACGGGTGATGTGCGGAATGCGCCAGAACATATTCTCAGAGCAAAATGATGGATAGTGTCCAGTCTGCGTAAAACAGAAAATCTACCGGATCCGTAAACAACACAACCGTAGTCTATGCGGGATAAAATTAGTGATTGGTAAACTCGGAGGAGTGACGTGGGATCTGTTATATTTTTCTAATAAAATTCCAATTTGCTAAATCGAAATTCCAATTTTTGCTAATCATGTTTATCAATTCATCTTAATAATACATTCAAATTCTAAATAAGCTTACCTTGAGCAGGTTTTTAATTTCTTTATTAACATGGGACATACTTAAACAGGACAAGACATGGAAAAATAACAAGACATGGAACAAATAACATCTACCTTGCTGGGCGCAGAATTAAAAATAAACGACGGTAAAATCAAAGACGGTAAACAAAGATATTCGTGCAGTGCGCCCTCTATAGACATATAGTTGCAACATCCTCCCCCCGATGAACTTCAAAAGTTCATCAAGAGTAGAGTCTAAATTAATACTAAGTTAATTCACAGATTTTCAAAACAATAAGACCAATACTTAATAATAATCATATAATAATACTATGTTCTAGTGATAATAACATATGCCTTTGTAACAACATAATAATGTAAAAATTAATATATATATTAGCTTTACATATTAATTTCTAAAGTTAATTTCAATATCAAAAATCAAACCTAAATAAAGATACATACATACATACATATACTGCTTACAGTAATTATAAAGCTACTCATTATTTCAGCAGCAATTCTACTACAATTCTGTAAAAGAAAAAGAAAATATAAAGTTAAACAATGTTACTAAATGTATCATAAAGTTCAATTTTCATAAAGTTCGATTGGATACAGCAACTGAATTGGACGTTTCAAATGAGTCCCAGACGGAAGTCTCACTGTACAGGATCGTGTCTTTCCATCTCTGCCAATATGAACGTCTGTGACGATACCACACTTCCACATAAGCTTTGGCACTTTATCCTCGTGAATTAGAACAATTGAGTCCTTCTTTATTAAAATAGGATTTTTCTTTCTCAAGGTGGATTGATGAGCAGACCTTAATTCCAAAAGATAGGATTTCTTCCATCTGTTCCAAAAGGTAGTCACTATTTTTTGTTGATGCTTATATTTTCTGGTGAGGACATCTTTCGTTGAAAGGGGTAGTACGGATTGTCCAGGAAGAGACAATATTCGTCTACCTATCAGGAAGTGAGCAGGCGTGAGAATCACTGACTCATTTTCTTCATCTATATAAGTTAGTGGTCTAGAGTTCAAAATGGCTTCAACTTCTACGACCGTGGTTTCAAGCTCCAAATAATTTAGAGATGTTTTTCCTAAAATTTTCTTGAGGGAGGTCTTCACAGAGCGAACAAGTCTCTCCCAAAATCCTCCCCACCAAGCTGCCTTTTCTACGATGTTTTTCCAAGTTATTCTTCGTTCACTAAAATAATTTCGGCATTCTTCTTTGCTTAAAGTTTCATTTAAAAGATTAAAATCTCTTTTCACTTTAATGAAAGTTTTCGCATTATCTGAATATATTGTTTTACATAGTCCTCGACGGGATATAAATTTTTTAAATGCTCTCAAGAATGACGGTACTGACATATCAGTTGTCAGCTCTAAATGTATAGCACGTGTTACTGCGCAAGTAAATAGCAAAATATATGATTTCTTCGTTTCTGAATTTTCGAATATGTACAGAGGACCTAAATAATCTAATCCAGTTATTTCGAATGGAAATGCTTCCCTCACACGATCTGGGGGTAAACAAGACATCTCTTCGGTAGCAGGCTTCGCTCTGAATTTCCTACATAAATTGCACTTGAATATTAAAGATTTTACTCTTTGCCTGCCTTTAGGGATGAAAAACCTTTCTCTCATTTCAGATAGTGTCTCTGATAATCCAGCGTGCCCAGTGTTTTCGTGACATCTGCGAATAATTGATTCAGTGAATTCGTCCTTACCAGGCAGCAACAAAGGATGTTTCTGTTCATAACTCAAGTCTGAAAATTGTAATCGCCCACCTATTCTAATCAGTCCATTAATATCAAGAAATGGTTTGTACAAGGCTATTTTTGGTTAGAATTTAAACCTTTTATTTCTGTAGAAAATTCTTCTTGTGTTCTTTTAATCCAGTAAATTTCGGAATCATTCAATTCTTCAGCTGTCAGTGGCTCTTCTTTTTTATTCCCTTTATTTCTCAAGTTAAAAATAAATCTTTTGATCCACGCAGTAACTCTAAGTAATTTTGTAAAATTATTAATTTTACATATCTCCAATAAGTCCTTAGTATTTGAGTCAATACAAATAGCTTGTAAAATTATGCATTTTTTCTTCTTCCTTTCCTCTTCAGCTATCTTCATTTCTGGGTCTGGATATGCTATAAGCCAATGGTTAAGTTCCTCAGAAAGCCAATAAGGTCCATTGAACCATGCTCGATTTTCTTTCAAATGCCTTTCGATTTGAATTTCCTTTAAATTAATTAAGTCTTCACACCACCTTTTAAATCTTTTTTGAATGTCTGATGGTAATGGTTTGTCCAACTCATATCCAGTAATCCAGCATTCCTGAACAAGGATTTTACACGTAACAGTAAATGGATTAATAAATCCTATAGGATCGTAGAGTTTACCAATTACTTTCAATATGAATCTCTTTGTAATTTCTTCATCTGGATTCAGTATGGTAACCTCTGGTACTGGAATCTTTAATGTATCTTTTCTACTATCCCAATAATATCCTAAGACCTTGCCACAATCTGTTAATTGCGTTAGACTAGGGTTTTCTTCTTCGTCCCATTTCTGCTGTAAGGAAACACAGTTTGTTTTCCATTTTCTCATGTTAAAACTAGCCTTTTGCAAAACCCTTTTCATGTCTTGTTCAATTTCTATGGCTTCTTTTTCACTGTCTGCACCACTTATTAAATCATCAACATACATACAATTTTCAATTAAATCACTAACAACTGGATAATTATCTCTGAAACTTTCAGCATGATGCTTAAGTGTAGCTGCTAACAAAAATGGGCTGCAAGTTGCTCCAAAAATAACTCGAGTCATTCTGAGAACTTTATATTCTTTTTCTAATTCCCCGTTTAACCAAAGAAATCGAACTGCATCTCGATCTTCAGGTGAAAGTAAGATCTGCAAAAACGCTTCTTCAATGTCCGCTGTAAACGCAATTCTATGTTGTCGAAAGTTAATTAATATTCCTAATAATTCTGGATTAAGATTTGGTCCAGCATCTAAGCATTCATTTAATGAAAGGGAATTTGTGGCATGAGCAGAGGCATCAAATACCACGCGGAGTTTTGTTGTAACCTTATCTTCTCTAAGTACTCCTTGATGTGGGAGATAAAATGATATTTTCTTGGGATTATCAGAAACTTCTTCTGCTATTCCTCTTTCAAGGTAACCATCGATAATTGTTTGATATCTTTTGAAGAATTCTGGATTTTTCTTAAATTTCTTAGTTAAACTATTTAGTCTGTTAAAAGCTATTTCATAGTTGTCTTTCAACTCCTCAACCTTTTCGTTAAAGGGTAGTTTAACTTGATAACGGTTATCTTTTAAACTAATGGATTTTTTAAACTGATTTAAAATTTCGTTTTCCTTATCAGTATTATCACTTTCGTTTTTAATTCCAATTGATTCAATCTCCCAAAATTTACGCAATATCATGTTAGATTCAACATCTAGATTGCTTCCTATTGTATGAACAGCTACTTTCATAACGTTAGCAGATTGCTGTGTGATCATCCTATTTGATGTAGCAACTGAACCATTAATCGTCCAGCCGAACATTGTTTGACATGCAACTAAAGTTCCTGACAATCTACGAACTTTACCAGTCACAATTTTCCAGTAATAATCACTGCCTATTAACAGAGAAAGCTGTAAATGCCGTTCATTGAAGCTTTGATCCGCTATTTTTATTCTGTTTTTCTTACACTGTATAATTATATCTTTTGCAGGTGCACTTATATGAGCATTGCTAATATTCGGTGTTTCTAAAGCTTCGATAACTAAATGTTTTCGCATAAAGGGACAATTTATTTCAACTCTCACTTTATTTCTTTTTTCTATAACTGGTTCAGTAGAACCAAACGTATAAATTTTTAACTCTTCTTGTCCTACTATTTTTAAATTTAACTCTTTAGAAACCCGCTCAAGGATAAAAGATCGGCAACTACCATTATCTATCAAACATCGAAATTTCTTATTTCTATTATTTCCTACAATATTTACAGTTGCGGTTTGCAAATAAATATTATCAATTTTGTCCTCTTCTGAAACAGAAGTGACAGCAGTATCCGATTTCACATCAATTTTATTAATATATTCATGTAATAAACTATTATGTTTCCCCTTACAACTATTACACCGCATTTTCGAAAAACAGTTATACGCAGTGTGGTTTCTTTTAAAACATAAAAAACATTTCCCCTTCTGTTTTAAGGCGTTTTTCCTCTCGAGAATAGACTTAAGACATTCTTTACTACTATGTTTATTTGGAGTGTCACTCTCGCAAAATTCGCATTCCCCCTCCTTTTCTGCGGTTCCGACATTTAACGCCAGCGCAGTCGCATTTTGTTGTTTGTATTTTTGTGTGGGGTGAAAAGAATTATGACCTTTCGCTGCGAAATACTTCGGGTATCCCTTTGAGTGCGACTGGTCTTTCACTTCATTCGTATCACGAAATAAAATTGTTTTTTCCCTATTTTCGATTTCATTTCTTAAAAATTCTAAAAGTTTTAAGCAATCCCAATCATCATTTTTATTATATCTATTGTATTCTAAAACTATATTTTCTGGCAACAATTTTAATAAGATAGGAAATAACAGGCTACCATAATTATTCAATTGTATTCCAGCGGCTTCAAGTGAGCGAACTTGAACATAACATGTATCGCACAGCTGGCGCAATTCTTTCAACTGGCCGCATGATTTTACAGGACGCATATTTAACAACACATTTATATGAGCTCTAACAATGATATCTTTTTGCCCATATCTTTTCTTTAGTAACTCTACAGCAGTATAATAATTATTTTCTGTTAAAGTCAAACCCTGAATCGAAACCAAAGCTTCACCTTTCAAAAACGATTTTAAGTAGCTAAATTTATCCGTATTTGACAAATTCTTATTTTCATGTATCGATCCCTCAAACTGACTCCAAAATTCTTGCCAATTTTCGTATTTACCATAAAATGGTTCTATAGTTAATTTTGGTAGTCTTACATTAATTTCGTTTTTCGATGTTACGGGTACATTAGCTACTCCTAATAGTTTCGGTTCCGATTTCAAATAAGTATTTATTTTCGATTTAGTAGAAATTATCTTTTCTCTAATTTCCTGACTTGAAATAATTTCCGATTCTAGCAGATCTAAATCATTGATATAATTTTCAATTTCTAAGTCTAATTCATAAATTAGCTCTGACTTTTCGCATAATTGCTGTAAAAGTTCATTTAGAGTTGCTTTATCAATAATTTCTAATTCCAGCTGTTCATTAACCTTATTTAATGTTCTTGTTAACAAACCTCTAATTGTTGAGCGTTTTCTTTTCAATTTATCAAGATTCAAAGCAACCGCTGTTTCATTCGAATCAACCGACATATTTAATTTCAAATATATTTTGCAAACAATGAAATAATTAAATATGTTTTCATGCCAGACAAAAACAAATAAGGAAATCAAATACTGCTGTATTCTGTTACTTATTTACATTAAATACAAATTAAAAATCATAATCTAATTTCTAAAGGCTGGTTTCCCGGGTTTCGGCACCATGTTATATTTTTCTAATAAAATTCCAATTTGCTAAATCGAAATTCCAATTTTTGCTAATCATGTTTATCAATTCATCTTAATAATAAATTTGAATTCTAAATAAGTTTACCTTGAGCAGGTTTTTAATTTCTTTATTAACATGGGACATACTTAAACAGGACAAGATTTATTTATTTATTTTATTACATTACAAATATTCAGACTTGTATGCTTGATTCTTGAGATCCGCTTGTAAGTCTTCGTCGATAATAGAACAAATAGCACAATGACAGATGTACAACCACAGAAGTATAACGAAGAAAACACCCAGGGCCATGGAGGGAATCGAACCCACACTCCTACGCTCTCAAGCGATTAGCGGTGATGCTTTAGACCACTCAGCCACGGAGCGCCCTACTGGACAAGAGATGGGAAAATAACAAGACACGTAACAAATAACAAGACATGGAACAAATAACATCTACCTTGCTGGGCGCAGAATTAAAAATAAACGACGGTAAAATCAAAGACGGTTAACAAAGATATTCGTGCAGTGCGCCCTCTATAGACATATAGTTGCAACAGGATCAGCACCCCAAGATATATTTGAAAGCACCTTGAAGATATTGAGCGATCGCTCGCACTTCTTCCGCAGATATAATATATGCGGAAGAAAGGTTAATTTACGGTCAAATATCACACCGAGAAATTTTACCTCACTGACCACTGGTATAGGTGTGTTGTTTATACGAATAATGGGATCATTGTGGAGGCTAGTCTTCCTGCAGAAATGGACACAAATGCTCTTGTTAGGAGATAGTGTATGGCTATTCTCAGCACACCATGCAGCAATTTTATCAACAGATGTTTGTAATTGTCTCTCAATTAAATGCATGTTAAACCCTTCACAAGATATTTGCAGGTCATCAACGTACAAGGTACCATGCACAAGAGGCAACCAAAAA